>JACCGJ010016851.1:0-40148 GCA_013407085.1 Atriophallophorus winterbourni | reverse complement strand
TAATAGTTTAGTAGTGCGAATAAGTAAACCGACATCAGTAACACGCCCTGATTAAATTTCTTGTTGAATATGAGCTCTCCATGTCTGTTCGCTACTTATTTCAATATCAACTATGGGATTCAAAAGCGGTTGTTCAACCTGCCAATTATTTATCACCCATGCTAATCAAAATAATTTTTTCAAGACTTTCCCCATAATGCTCCGTGTTGATCCCTTTCAAGATGTGATATGTAGATTAACTATTCATCTTTTTTGCCAGTGCTAGTGCACGATGGTCCCTGTTTGCTGATTGTGCTTTTCATATTCGTGAATGTTCGCCTAAAACCCAGTGATTTGCTCTGCCCTATCGTTTCCTAAGTACTTGCATTATCCGACAGTATGGAAAGATCCAATCACTGAGTCAATGGCCACGTGGCGTTTCACTTCCTTGAATCATGCCATTCAAGCAGGTTTTCTAAATTTCATTCTAAATTTGAACGACTAGGGAATCTTGCCTATGCCAACCGACATTCAGTTCAGAGTTATCTGAAAGTTGGGTTTAACGCAGCATCCAACATTCACGATCTAAACATAATTATCGTGTTATACGTTTTATCGTTGATTTGTAAACATACATGTGTCTTTTCTCTTCATTGACTAAGAATAATATTCTCGGGTACTAACACGAGTGGCATGATGCTAAGATAGACACGTATTGAGTGGTTTTTCTTTTGGTCAGGAGGAAATTTATGATTGATTATTTTCGTTCATTTACTTTTGCTGGATACCAACTTGTGCAAAATATTAAATAAATCCCGGTTCCGAATATACATTTATTTTTCCCAGATATCTGAAGAACTCTCTCAGTGCACTGGCAGTCTCCCTGGAGATCTGGCGGACTTCAAAGGCGTGGATCAGCTAGAAGACCTTCCAGAAGAAATGGTCAGCCACATCCGGCTTTTGTCGGATGTTCTCAGACATTATCGTAGTGGACCGTTGCCCAAAACCGTGAAAATGCTTCCTCATTTGCCGGGCTGGGAAGGCTTGTTAGAATTTTTAAAACCTATGGAATGGACTGTCCACGTATACCCCAAAGTAACCAAAGTATTCGCTTCCAAAGGTCACGAGCCGGCACTTTAGTGAGTCGTTTCGAAATTTCTAAACACAATATTTAACACTGATTTCCTCTAGACCTCAACAACCCTAATAGCTAAAGCATCTCTAAACGATTTCATGAATGGCAGTACCATCATTAAGGACCTACTGTATCGGTTGACCTTCTTGCTCGAAAGCATCATTCAATGGCTGCAGAACATGGCTTCGTATAGCTTTATGTCTTCTACTAAATTGTTTCTCGTATACTTTTCACATAATATTTTCCAACGTCGTCTTGGCTGGTTGGTTAAATCTATTTTTTACGTCGCATCTTTTCCATCAATTGACACGCACCATGCTTGCAGCATGTTGCTTCAGTGCACGGTGGTATATAAAGACCTTCAGGGGATCTACGGCCGACTGCATATTCGCATGCCAATCGGTAACGATTCCTCTAACATTGATAATGCATTGTGTGGTACTTGTTTTTTAAACCGTGCTGTTACATTGCAAGAGTAAGTTGACGCAATGCAGATGCCGAAAAACCTATTCCGTAGCTCAGCATCGTGTTCAGTATCGGTCTTGTTCTAGGCATTTTTTTAAAATATTTGAATTATTTTGTATAAAGTCAAGGGGAGTAGCTACAATGCGTGGCACTAAAAACCGTAAAAACGCTGTCTTGCAGCTCTACTCGTGCACATCACCAGTTTCAACGCGTGCGTGTGTGATTCGAAGTGTGGATACTGTGACTGAGCGGTCCGTTGTCTGGCTTAATGATCGCGATTTCCCACACTTGCCACCACCATGTACCAATTAACTGCAGAGCAAGTGGTTTATCTGATCTCACGATGTCCGCTGGCTTTCCAGTTTTTTATTATTATTTCCGTTGCCTGCGTAGGATAGCTCTCATTCGATCGCAGCATTGTGCTGGTTTTAGGACCAAGAGGCCACCGACTAAGATAAATTCTGATGCTTGCTCGTTTACGATAATTGGAACATGTTTTAAGAATGACTCCTCACGGTTTACCATACCGCGCCTTATTCGCACACAGCCTGGGAGAAGCGACCGGATGGCCAGTCGGTGACATGGCGCACTGGAATGAAGAGACTGTAACCTATTGCGCTAAGTTCAATGGGACGTACTTGTTTGCTTGGGTATGGTACGGTATGAAAGCACAAGCCTGATCCAGGCAAAGTGCCGCACAGTTAGTGACTGCAAGTGGGTGATATTACTGTCATTTTCCCCAGGCTTAGACAGAAATAAAGAATAAAGATGGTAGTGAGACTCCAGCGTGTTTCAGCACGCAGCTCACTACCCGCGGTCAATAAAGTTAGCGACTGGGTGGGGTCCACAATACCTACCTAATCGTTGGATGGAGACCTTACATCATTTGGTTGTAAACCGAAGTCATTGGCGTCAGTGCATTTTATTGTGTCATAATTTTGTATTAAAGTAAAACAAGTTGTTTTTTTGCATTTGTATATTTAGCTTATCTGCTTTGGTTTTTTACGTGTTTGCTGATCTAGTTTTCCTGCTTCATATTGCTTGGCACTTTGTCTGACTCCAGACTTGTGCTCCATGATGATGCACTATCTGAATACACACAGCTCTTTGGCGTTGTAAATGTCTCCGCAATGTCACAGATTGCGGTTGTTATGTGTGTGTGCTTGTTTGTCCCCAATCAATTTTGTTCGACGAGACACTCATGCGGATCTTCCACCTCTACATTAATCGGTTTTTCTGTACCGATTCAGTTTCTATGAGAACTGTCTGCTGCCAAGAGTCAAACTGGATATCGAGGAAAATCGACGTCTTTCAGTTCAGTTGTTCGAAGCTTTGATCACCTCCATGTTTCGCCCAGAAGAATTTGTTTCCGCGGTGTTCTTGCCCTGGGTACAGGTCAGTTGATCACTGCGTTTCAACCAATTTTGCTCTTATGCCCCATCGTTATCTTCCTCGTAATCAATTTCAAGTGCGTGGTTGGGTTCCGATTAAAGTTTCAAATACACGTTCTTGGAATGGCTTATTTTGTATGAGTACAATTCGGTTGTTTACTATTTACTTTTACTTTTGTGCGACTATCTCCTCCTGGAGGATGAGTCGGCTTCAATGAAGATTCTTCGAAATTTAGGTACAAAGCGGCGTCCCCATCACCGCTCGTCGTTTGTTCGAGTCAGCTTCTCTAGCCTTTGCACGACCAAGTGCAACCTGCAAGGCAGCAGAGAGTTGCCAGAAAGAGGTGGTGTGCACCAACTAACCGTCTGCCAGACTCTGTTTCAGATTTTTCCTCGGGTTTTCTCCCGAAGCCGTTCCCGCGATCGGGTATCCCGCAAGGCAGCGGAGGTTTAAAATCAGGGTTTTCCTTTCCTTAGATGAAATGCCCTCCCAGGCTAATGAGCTTCATCTTCCCGAAGAAAACTGGCTTTCAGGCGCCAGTCACTCGCCATCGCCCCTTCTCCTGTTGGTAGAAGCAGTTCCGCCAGGCTCGGGGAGCCACTCGTGTAGGCCAGAAGCTGGACTTGGTTGTCAGAAGCTATTTGAGACGCGCGCTATATGGGAGCATATGCCCACTGCCACCCCCGGCAGTGGGTTGTTTACTAGGAAGCATTAGGGTACCATGACATTGAATTCTTTTTCGATTTTTTTGAAGCTGGGCTTTTTAAAGGTTGTCAGTCTACTCTCCACTCAAAAACCTTCAGTGCTAAGTTTCTCCTACAACGTACATGACCGAATCATACTTGTCTTTGTCGCTGGATGTAATTGCGAGCATTTGAAAGCCTTCAATGTTCTAAACTTGTGTATGTTTCATTGTGTGTTGAATGCGTTGGCAATTGTAACTAATCAAGTGATTAGGTGTTTATTGAACAATTACGGTCGAATTTATCTCGTTGATATCATGTGTATATTTTCAGTGTATGTATTTTGTTTTTCATGTGTAATGTGTATAGAATTCGTTGTTGTTTTGTTAAGGCTAACCTAAAGATGAGATTTTGAAAATTTCCGAATAAAGTTTTGGTCTTCTTTTTCTTAACATGAGCAATGGACAAACGCGATTAACATCCTTACTTAGTGAGGTCAATGGTGGTGTTGCGATACGGCTCGGCATTCGCTCTAAGCAATCTCTTTTGCTGCTGACCTGGCCTATTGCGTTGTTACATCTTATAGTGCTCCTATTCATAATCTCTCTCGCAGTTTGTAACCCCTGACCCGACTTCCAATTAGTACTCA
The DNA here is from genome assembly GCA_013407085.1 of Atriophallophorus winterbourni. Classification (NCBI taxonomy): domain Eukaryota; kingdom Metazoa; phylum Platyhelminthes; class Trematoda; order Plagiorchiida; family Microphallidae; genus Atriophallophorus; species Atriophallophorus winterbourni. Next base: position 35,845 of record JACCGJ010016851.1, on the reverse strand, counting down.
CAATTCTTTTGCCGTTTCTTGGCGGTTTTCCCAACGCTCCACCCATGAATTTGGTGTCGGCTAGACTGCGTAACGTGGATTAGTGCTATCCGGGAACCACGACAACATTGTACTCAGAAAACGATGACTGCTGCCACTGAGAAACTCACGATTTGTCTAGATTGTGTAGTACAATCGAGGTTCCCAGCACCATTATTCTTTTATCCGAACACACATTGCTTTCTGACTCACCCAAATGCATCATGCTGGTTACTGAAGGCGGGACTACCGTCCATCTTTATTCTCTGTTTCTCATATCTTTTTAGGCCTGGCCAACCCGACAGTAATATCACCCACGTGCAGTCTCTGACTGTGCGGCACTTTGCCTGGATCAGGCTTGTGATTTCATACCATACCATATAGCGTCCAGCTGTTTTTCAGTATATTCTCCTGTAGCTTCAACGACAGTTGTGTGCATTTGTGTTTATGAAATCACAAGCCTGGTCAAGGCAATGCGCCACAATCATACACTGCAGATGTCCTTAGATACTGTGTGGTTACCCAGGTCTAGACACATGTGAGAAATGAAAATAGAAATGGCAGTAAGACTTGAGCCTGTTTTTGGCAACAGTTCACTGTCGGTGTTAGTAGCGCAGCACAAAAGTACTGCGCGATTGCACATCCGTGCTCTTGTAAGGCAGCAAAGTTTAAGCATCAGAGTTCCCTTCTCGATTTTTGCTGGCTGGTGTCTTATCTGTCGTTATTAAATTGGTTTCAATCTATCAAACGAACTTTTCCCATCTCCTGCTTCTAGAAGCAGTTTCACGAACCACGTAATGTCTTGTGTTTATCTCTGATTTCATTAATTAGAAGCAGCTTATATGCCATGCTTTTACACATTTGCTATGGTGCTAGGTTTAATGTGTATATTTTACCCCTTGCACCAAGTCTGTCACGACAGGATTTGATCTCGTTCCTCTGTCTTGAAAATTAGACGCGGTCGTGGCTGCTACCTCGTCGTCTTGCTGATGTCTCCACGTGAACTTGTTATCCTTCAGTGCCTCGATGGTTTTTTCTAAATCTTCTGCGTCTCAGGATACTAGTATTTGTATTCATATATCAAAACAAGAATTGCCAAAGAAATGCCCAAACGTCGTCTGCCAATCATTTTCTAGTTACTTGCCATCTTTTTTGTCCACAGTATTTTACCTCTTCACTCTGTGTGTAGACTAGAGCATGCCTCACAACATAATTTCACGCTCTGTCAATGCTAAACATGCTCTGCAAGCTGTGTGTTAATCGTTTCTTCGAAATCATCCATCCCCACAGTCTGATATGAGTAAAACCGAGGGCGTCATTCTCTCACACTTGATGAAGAAAGCCACCTTGAAAGCGCGGTTCGCTTCGGTTGCTTTGGCGTTGATTCTCGAGGAAGACTTCAGTATACCCAGATCGATGGTCATGGAGTCAATACTGTCCAAACGATATCACATGCCAGAAACGGCCCTGACCAGGATTAAAGAATACTTTTTCGGGTGAGTTTATGGTCTCGCGTTCAATATTAACCTGTACATAGTTGTTTGATAAGCACACGGGAGTCTCACTAATATTACTGTCATTTCCAGCTCTGGTTTACGATTTCATACGTACATAGACACGCATGTGTATATACGTGCAAGCATACATACAAAAGCTCCACCTAATAGTTGGCCGGAAACCTTACGATATATGGCTGCAAACCGAAGTCAGTGGCGGCAGTGTATTTTATTATGTGTGTCGTAGTTTTTAATTTATTTGATATTATTTTATAAAACAGCCAAAACTAAACAAAAACTCACACAATTGCATGCATTGAAACTGCAAAACAGGCTACTTTTGCGCATTTGCTTTTGCATATTCCACTTGCCTGCTATCCCTTTTTCACGCTTTTCCTGCTTCATATTACTTGGCACTTTGTCTGGCTCCATACTTGTGCTTCATGATGATGATGATGATGATACATACACACACAAACATACAACCATACGTGCGTACGTACATATATACATACATACCGGCGGAGTGATCTGCGTTCAGCACCCAATTGCTGCATCTGCTCTTGTCCAGCTTGTGCATTATACAATGTCTGCAATGTCAGCAGTCAAGAACAAGTTCTTCCCAATACGAAGGCCAATACCAAGAGCTTTCCTATCTCTTTTGCAAGTATGGTCTGTCTGTCCTGACTTCAACTCAGCGTAGAGTAGATCTTTTGTAATACGACCATTTCCCATTCCGTACACGTGACCCAATAAGTGTAAGCGGCGCTGTCTTAACCATCCACGATATGCTCAAGATACGTTTCATTTCATTCAGTCCCCTCCGTGCCGGGTGGCACATGAGGCGAAGACAACTTCACGCCAGTGGTTCTGGTCTGTCGCTGCTTCCGTTGCCGTCTGCACCGTGGATTCTTGTGCATGTAGTTCGCGTTCCAACGTTCTGCGCCAAGTTTCCTTGGGCCGTCCCCTTTTTCATTTACCTTGCGGATGGCAGTGAATGGCTACCTTCGTATGCGAACTGGGATCCATCCTGCAGACATGACCGAACCACGGATCTGTTGTCATCGTTTCCGTAGCAATGTAGGTTTTACGGGATAGGGTTGCTAGCCCTAAGCCCAACCCTCCTCCTTTCTCAGACGGGCTTGGGACCGTCCTTGGCGGAGTTAAGATACGTTTGGTGCTTCGTAAATGGAAAGCATTCAACTGCCGTTCGTGTTTTCCGTCGATGGATCCAGTCTTTGCCGTAAAGTTAAGCATTCAATACGCGCACTGTATACCATCATCTTTGTCTTCACAGTCAACCTACATACATATATAAACAAATACATACATACATCAGAGTGGCCTGTTGCTGAAGTTTAACGAAAAGTTTTTTAAAGCAGCAATCGGAGAGGCTTTTTCATAACTAAGTAACTAAAGCGTCTTCTAGAATCACTTTTTTCATATCACCGGTTTTGGCTACCATTATCGGATACGTTGCGCAACCATCCATACGAGACTGTTTATTAGAGAATTATATATTGATCACACGCATAAATCCAGTTGGTTAGGCTGTTCATCGCGAATACCAAATCATCACGTTGTTTGCGCGTCTAATTCGGAATATCGCCGCTGGAAGGTTGGCGACATTTATTAAGCTCGATTTTGCTTCATGTGGGCCGTGCTGGGTCTAAACTGAATGAACGTTCATCGTCATCGCCAACAATATACCAGTCGCAATCTTGACAGAATACAATCGTAAATAGAATGGGGAGAGTGACAGTTAATAGGCCGCGGAACTTACGTACGTATGCATGTATCTATGTATGAATGTATGTATGTATGCATGCATGCATGTATGTGTATGTATGTATATATGGTGGTATATATGTATGTATGTATGTATGTACGTATATATCTATGTACGTATATATCTATGTACGTATATATCTATGTATGAATGTGTGTATGTATGTATCTATGTATGTATGCATGTATGTATGTATGTATGTATGTATGTATGATTTATGTATGCATGTATGTGTGTTTGTCCGTCAAGTATCTAGGCGTGAACATATTCGTCAACCTTTCATGTCAATACTCTACTTACTAAAGTTTGTAGTCTTTTTTTATGCTTTTCGTCTTCGTTCTCTCGGCGTTGAGTCTGAGCTAATTTCTTGTTTCGTATTCTCTTGTATACTGCTCAATTGCTATTTACTCACATTGCTGTCAAAAGACTTTGTTTTGCTTAAACGTTGTATTAGAATCGTTTCGCGCGCAAGCTCTATTCCTTATGAGGAATTTCTTGGAAAAATCCCTGAAAAACATTTTTCCTCTTGCGATCGGCTCAGAATTATTATCTTCAATGATGTTTCTTATCCGCTGCATAAGAATCTCCTTAAAAGTCAATCTTTTTCAACGCCTCGGTCAAAACACATACTACCTTCTGTAACGTCTTTATATTGGTGGTCATTTATCCCGTTTGCTTCACGATACCTTTGTCAAAGTGAACTGCTTATCGAACAATTAAGGTCGAATTTATCTTGTCGATATCGTGAATATTTTTTTGCTTTTTATATGTTATTTTTTATAGAACTCCCTGTTTTTTTTAAACTAGCCCAACTCTGAAGTTTCGAAAATTTTCGAATGAAGCTTTATTCTTTTTAAATGCTTAGTTCTTCTTCTTCTCTTCCTTTAGTTGTCTCTATGCGCTTCGAATCTTGGTTACCAAGTTTAACATTCATAACTCCAGCTGGAATGATTATATCTGAACTCTGTGGCCAACGCCAGTGTACTGAGTTCATACTAAAAGCTATTTTTGTTGTCTACGAAAAAATGAACTGAGCATCGCAAATAGTACCCGGTGGAAAGATTTGATGCTATCCATTGAATCGCCATTTTTTCTTGTGAATGTTTCTGGTCTTCGATAAGCATAAAACATTGATAGACGTTGAATCTAGACCAGAGCAGCTCGCTTGCCTGATTAACCCAACGTTCGTGCATTCATAGCAAATATGTATACTGACGTGTGCAGTTTTAGGAAATGAGCTTTCGGTTTGGGATATGTGTTAAGCCTTGATGAATTTCAGATGAATGCTGATGATGAGTGCAAACAGCACGAAACCGGTCGTGGGGTGTGTGACGGAAAAGCATGCGAATGAATATTTTGTTTCATGGTTATGGGTTTAACCCCATTAAACATGTGTTTCGACACATGCTTTGAACAGGTTGGTCGTACCAGCCTTATCCAACAGCGGCATACAAGCGCTCCTTGTTTACCATTCCTCCATGTTTCAAGCGCATGCAGATCATTGATCTTACGTCCCTACTGATGAGTGCAAAAGCACCGAAACCGGTGTGGGGTGGGGTGTGTGACGGAAATCATGCGAATTGAATATTGGCTGATGTATTAAGTTTTGTGGTGAGGATGTGCCAGGTCAAATGTTTGAAAAGAAATGCCCGTCAGTTGCTCGTTTTCTTTTACTCGCATCGCTGTATACCTCAGTAAAGACGGGACGAGGAACAATCCGTATTCCTGGCGAAATTCTTTTGACTGAATAAATTTATTTACTTGGTAGTGGCTGAAAAACGCTATTTAGAACCGTGTTCAGCGACGGTTTTAAGCGAATCTTGCTTTCAAAATGTAGCAAAGTCACACAATTCTATATGCGCATGCTTGAAATCACTATCCCGATCCAGGCAAGTGCCACACAGCGATTAGCTGTACATGGGCTAAACTACTGTCAGATTAATCAATGCCACTCAGGAAAGCATGAGATTGAAAACCGTAAACTAACTAACCCATTGATACCGCTTCACTCGTTCACGAATTTCGCTTTATCCAACATTTAGGCACCCCATCTCGATTGCCAATGTTTGCTCTTTCACCGATTATGTAGCTTCAGCTCGATGCTGGCTGACCATATACCTGTCGTTAGATATTATTTATTTGATAATATTTCTGGTGGTGGAGTTTCTGCGCTGCGTTTCGACAGGAAATTCAACGTGTACCAAGCTGTGCTCAAATCAAACACTGATCATCTAACAGCTTCTGATTAGCGCAATCGACCTGTTTGCACCGTTGTCCGTCCTTTTAATATCCTCTGTTTTTCTTCTATTCAACTAGCTTCAACAAAGATTGTACGGTCTATTTCACAACTGAGAAACGTATGCCTTTGACGTGGTTCCGAAGTTTATTGACCTTTGTGGAATCTTACCGAACATCCATCAACCCAGAGGATCGTGGCCTACTCATCAAACTCTGTCGACGACATGAGCACCCTCAAATCACACCCGAGATCCGCTCCCTGTTGGCGCTGATCCCAAACAAGGATCAAACGCAATCGATGGATTCTGTGTGATTCTTTCGCAACAGTTTTTGTAATAAAGCTCTTGATTCAGCGCACCGCTTTTTGCTGCCTATATTGTGTGATGGTTTTCATTCCGAGCTTTCGTGTTTTTGTTATTGCACTTAATAGCTTACCACACGTGTTATTCCGCTGATCTCCGTTTAAGCATTACCGGTATATGCATGCATGAAATCACAAACATGCACAGATTGCTGTTGGACTGTCAGGTTGCCCAGTCCTCGACAGATATAATATAACAAAATGCGCGTGAGATTCCAGCGTGTTTTCGCGCGGTGAATCAATTTAACACCGATAGCTCCGCAGTGTTGCACGGATGTGCAATCGTCCAGCATTTCTGTGCTGTCCGGCTAACACCGAGCTAAACTGATTGGTCACCGATGGTCAACTGCATGCTGAAACACGCTGGAGTCTCACTATCATTTCTATTTCCCCCCTCATATCTGTATGGTATGATATGAAAGCACATGCCTGATCCAGGCAAGGCCGCACAGTCAAGGCCTGGGCAACCTGACAGTATCAGCCCATGTGCTGTTTCTGACTCTGCGGCACTCCGCCTGGATCAGGCTTATGCTTTCATATCATCATACCATACCATAACAACGGCACACCCGTGCAATCATTACATCGGTAGCATACACCTGAATGCTTAACTGCCACACTACCATGACGTGATAAAATCCTAAAAATGGGAATGTCAGGACGAGAGCTTCCTCACGGTTTTCAGTGTTGCTTGCATTATAACTTTGTCATCATAAACAGCATTAGACCGCTAGCATGTACCAAATGCTTAACTGCCTTACCGCCATAAAAAATTAAAATCCCAAAAGATGGGGAAGGGTGGTACTTAAACAGCTACGGATTCTACAGAAGAGTAAGTACATGACAACATACAAGATTAAGCAAACACTCCGACAAGATGCCTTCACGCATCAGGGTTTTGAGACCGACCCTCAAGTGCAACTAGCCATTGCGTTATTGGAACACGGGACCTCATTCCGGAATATGGACTGCGCTGATTTCAGCATGATCAAGTCTCCATGTCATGTGGCTGCTTAGCCACCGTGAAGTCTACGCCAGTATAGATGCGGCGTCGCAAAAAGTGTCGGTTTCGTAGCGATACATATGTTATGATTGCGTCAACTGGATAGGGTTCTTGTTGGTTTGATCCGTTTATTGTCTGCCCTGAAAGAACTTCTCCAGTATTACATATTTTCCAGTCTTAGATACACTGATTGCCTAGTTATAGGTCCTAGTGTAGCAAGAATCTGCTGTTCGACTTTGATTTCAGCTGCGTTATAATACATTGCAACATTTTAGGAAGAAGGCGCTTGTCATTCAATCCTGAAGATTGTTTATCCCTTGTGTTTACTAATATATGTGATGATTGACGCAACGCATTCGCCACTTTTTTCGACTATCTAAGCATAGACCATCTTAAAGACTAACTTGACAAGCATCTAGTTCTGTATGATGCATAAATATTGATCAAGGCACTTCACCAGTCGAAATCGGGCTTTGATCAAACATTTTGGTCACAATTATTTCGTTGCCGTGCTACGGATATGACTCCGTTGATATTTCCTTTTTACTCACTGAGCGTTTGAACTTCCGTCGCCGCGCTAGATGGCGAAGGGATTACGATACTTGCGTCCGTTCGGTTTAGACGTTGAACGCAGGGCTTTTAGCTTTCTTGATTCGTCCCAAATTACAATGTTCGTTTTCTTATTGGTAAATACGCTTCGATTGAACGGATTGGTTTATTAACTGTTTATTGCTTGGGTAATCTGGCTGGTGCATCCTCTGGTAATCATTTCGGTTGCGGTCTAAATAAATTGACGTAGTCATTGATAGAAGAGATTGGTAATCTGTTGACTGGTGTTCGTGTATTGGGGTACCAAATACATTTCCTGTCTGTCGCACCCACCGCATCTCACATTTCGTACAAAGCATTTTGTAGTTCACATTAGTTTGGTCCTGTTTTTTCGACCCGTCTTTTATTTTGCACACGTGGTTGCGTAGTGTTCTTGTAGCTCCATAGAACTTAGCTCAAAGTTGAAAATTCGAATAAAATCTTTTCATCCTCTTTGCTTTGCAAAATTAACGGATGGATTTATGTAGCGAAGCTCACTGCATCAAGATCTAGTCTCGTACATAATCTTCTATGTAGACTCGTTCGAAACAGACTACATTGATTTCAAACTCATCTTAATCAATTTAACTCATCAATCTCTAGTTTAGAGCTGATATTTTGACGGTGCTCATTGGTATATCCTGACAAACATTAACTCGTTTTTCTTGTTTCATTGCATGTGATTTTGGGTTACCTTGCAGCCACCCCTTTACTGTTTCATACTTGGAATTTTACCCACACAGCAGTTGGATGATTTTTTTAATCACAAGCGAGCAAAGGAATGTTTCTGACCCAACAGGTCAATCTCACATAGACTGTTTGAACGGGGTGTCATGATTGCCGGTTACAACGTATCGTGCTCATCACAGACTAAACGACAACAGCATTTCTCTCGGTTGCATCAGCAGGTGCTAGCTTATACACCTACCCTGAGGAATGTGGTGAAGTGTGTGAGATGGAACTGCAAATAAATACGGCTTTGTCGTTCAAGTTCATGGGTTTAACACCATCCATATGTGATTAAACATGTTGATGGTGGCAGCCCCATCTAACAGCGGCTTACGAGGTCAAAATTTGTCTTAGTATTCCTCTCCTGTTGCAAGGCATGCTGATTGTACGGTCTGATCTGATGAGTGCAAAAACCACGAAACCGGGCATGCAGTGCAAATACGAATTTTTTGAAATGTTTTTTCTTCACACAAAAGCATTTTTACACATATTCAACATTTTATGGCTCCGTCCCAAGCATGTTACCTTTTCAGTTTTGTGTAGTGCATAAGCTCGCTAATAATGTTCTATCTGAATCACTCTAGGGTTGTCAATGTCTGACAAGCTTGTAAGTGCACTGCTTAGAATTTTTGGCATTTGCTTACATTAATGCATTTTGATGCCTCCGAAAGCAGCCTATTTTTAATAGTGGTTTCATCATCAATCATTCTTTCAGCTTCATGGTCCACAATGCAAACTGTTCTCCATCGTTGCACTCCAGTTTTTCCCATCCGCGCTTGCGTTCGTTACAAGAAATACTACCGTTCCTGGAAGACACCTTACAGTATAAACGATGCAACAACATTTGAGAAAAGCGAATTAAACCCGTACGAAGCTTGGATGCGAGAATGGAATGAGTCCGAGTTGCCGCGAGAGATGAGAGCTTTCGATTGTTGCATTCTACCCCGACATTTGAAAGCACGTCAAAACCCAACCCCTAGCTTCTTCACGCCACAAGGCATGACTGAGTCGACATTAGATTATAAACGCCAATTGTTCGGTCGTTACGGAGTCGTGAGTGGTGTCGATCCCGGGGTGCTGTTCCTCAACACCCAGATGCTGGAATATGAACAACAATTGGAGCGTGCCACCGAACGACCAATTGTAGAGGTTCTTCAAAATCACACGGAGAAAATCGCCGAAGAAAATCGGAAAACGGATGAATTGTAAGATAATATTTTGTGCGCAGAAATCTCATTTTACAATTTCAGAATGGCAAAAATACAAGAAAACCTAGCCAAGATGCCTCAGCTGATCGAACAACACAATGCGCGCAAAGCCATGGAGAAATCGAAAACCAAGTTGAGTGACGAAAAGCAGAAAGAGCTTTTAGAAAAGGTAAATTGTTTGCTCATTGACTGATTGGTTTTACTTTCAAGGCTCGAGACCGTTTCGGTTATTACTTGAACCCGCGTGATCCCAAATTCATCAAACTTCAAGAAGAACTGGAAGAACATGATAAATTGGAGCGAAAGCAGCAAAGGAAAGCCGCGAAAAAGCGGTGATGACAATAGTTTTGTTAATAAAAAATTACCCAAGCTCGCTGTCTTGTTTTAATTATATGATTAAAGTTGGGGGGTGGATGCCACAATGAATCGATCATTAGAGCTAATTTCTTACCACCCGGAAACTGATCCTCATATCATGTCTGAAATTCTGTGTCAGCTTTTCTCTCTTTTCGCAACCCGTAGTTTTTTACCTTCACAGAAAACCGTACGTGCGCAGATGTGCAATCGTGCAGTATTTTTGTGCAATGCGGCTAACATCGTACTAAATTGATTGGCCACCGATAGTGTGCTGCATGCTGAAACACGCTGGAGTCTGACTACTATTTCTTTTGTCATATCTGTCTTGGCCTGGGCAACCTGACAGTATCTCAGCCCTTGCGCTGTTCCTGACTGTGCGGCACTTTGCCTGGATCAGGCTTGTGATTTGACATCACATAGAAAACCAATTTCGAATATTTCATAGTGCAGAAGGAAGTTGACGTAACGATGTCGCCGTACTCGTTCACGAAACTTGATTGAATGCATATTCCTTTCGAGATGTAGGCATCTCATCCCAGCTTGTTTCTGTTTACTCCTCCATAGAATCCGTTGCTGTTTAAGTCCCAACCTTCCCCTTGTTTTAGGATTTAATTTTTCATAGCTGTATGACAGTTAAGCATTCGGTATTGGTTACCCGTGTAATGCTGTCTCTGATGATGACGATAGGAAGTAAAAAAAAGTACTGGGCTACAATTTTTGATTTAGCGAACAACGCTGAGCAATATCCTGCAACATACGGTCCAACGGATACTGCACTGAATTTCAATCTGGACGAAAATTCGCATTCTGCAATATGACAGTGCTTATCTCGTAGATTTTCTTGCTCCGGTCATGTATTTAGAATAAAAATCATCGATTTTTTAATTCCGTTTTGTTTCGTCATTCATATTACACACAAACTTCCAAGCGTTGGATAAACAGCTCGCTCGTGGTTCCATTGGCTTTGTCGGGGACATTAGTTCTTTCGCATGCCGATATGAAAGCACAAGCCTGATCCAGGCAGCGTGCCGCATAGTCAGAGACTGCACGTGAGAGATATTACTGTCATGTTGCCCAGGCCTAGACAGATCTGAGAAAGAGAATAAAGATGGTAGTGAGACTCCAGCGTGGTTCACCATGCAGCTCACTACCCGTGGGCCAACAAATTTAGCAACGTGTCTTTTAGATCGCTCGCTAGAAGACGAGCTGAATTCATCTCCGGATGAAAGGATACATGATCACCCCGCCAAATGGGTTCAATAAGTGAAAAGCCAAAATGATGAAGGCTTGAGGATTCCTGTTTGTTTTTTGTCTAGATCAGCGAACCTGAACGTCAACTGCTTTCCCGAAATCTTCCCAAAAATCTTCGAAATTACAGAACACTTGAATAATACATCTTGTCGTATATATAGAGACATATAGCGAGTGGAACATCATATAGAAATCGACAGATAAATTGCAAATATTTGAATGGAAACGCGTTCTCGGTGAATATAATGATAAGTGGAACACGATAATGGAAGATAGAAAGGCTATTCATTGTTCTCCACAATTACGGGAAGGTCTTCATCGTTGTAAATATTTTCAGCCTGAAAAAGGGAATAGAAAAAAGAGAATAAATGATCACAACATATGGAGTTATTGTTCGGCAGTGGAATGTCTACCCAAGTTCCCATACAGATGATGAAAGTTTTTGCAACCATGTTAGTAGATTGTTTAAATCAGCTGTTCAAGAGAAAGCGTGACGGTGAGTTTTTGAAAACTGGCGATATCCAGAAGGGACGGGTTGCCCCAACTGCAGCTGGTGTGGCTGCCGAGTTCTTTATCTGCTTCAGCCAAGCCAGGGACTGGCTCCCAGTTAGAACGACGTCGTTCCGAGTTGGGAATGGCAAAAGAAGCAGCGTTAAGAAAACGCTGTTTTTCATTCACTAAACGTGTCCTATTCAGCGAAGTCTATGCAAGTTGGCTTGTTTCTCGATATGTACCACATCACCAAGGATTCTATATTGGATACCCGATAAACTAACTCCAGCTAGAACGGCTGAACTCGTAGAACGTACACTACAAGACTCGAATCAGACAGATCGCTCCACAATCATAGACTTCACGTGAGCTAAGATACTGTCTAATTGCCCAGGCCTAGGCGGACAATAGATAATGGCATCGAGACTATTACAACCTGATTCTGCATGCATTTCGCTACCCGTAGGAACCAATTCGGTACGCTTTTAGCTGAATCTTCATAGGCAGCATTACGTTGACAGCAACGTATCAAATACTTAATTGCCACACAACCATGACAAAATAGGATGCTGAAAGGGTGGAACTTGAAGGGATACGAGTGAGCACAAACAAACTGGGATGAGTTACATCGAATAGAACACGTTGTGAACGAGTAAAGTGACATTAGTTTGATAGCTTCCTCACAGCTTTTCTAGTCACTTCATTCAAGAGCATACAAGATTAAGCAAACACTCCAACATAACTACTGCAATGAACACGATCTTGAGATATTTCCTCAAGCGCGACTCTTCAGTCCGATATCGGATTATCCAGGAGAAATGCACCGAGGCTAGAAAGGTTAGGGTATGACCATCACGTTCTTTACGTCTATCGGGATCCGTTTCGCAAATCGATGGTCCGATACACGTGACCTCTGCAGGTTGATCTGCTCATCTATCTCACTGTTACTGCCGAAAACCTGCTAAAGTATAAAGTCGTAGCGTATGCGATGCTATCAGCTAACGCCCAAAACGCTAGAGGGGAAACGATTGTCGAATACTTGGATATGCCCATTGATCGCGTAAAATGATTTTTCTCATTCTATTACACGAATTTAATACTATGAATCTGATGCTGTTATGGGAGGAATTGAAATAAACAGCTATATGAAGAATTAGATTCCACTTTCCACCGTGCTCTCTGCACGGGCTCTAAAGATATACCAGTTTGATCCCGTCGCCCACACGGCAAACAGAGCACATCGGTAATCACAGTCAACGTTGGAGACTCTACCCTTGAGTAAGAGCGACAGCCCTTTCTGACGCCAGAAGCTAAACAGCACAGAAGCAATGCACAACTACACATCCGGTACCGAGGTGTATGAGCAGCAAATGTGAGTGTGAGATGCGTTATAGATATCTTGAATGAAAGCACAAGCCTGAACCAAGCAAAGTGCCGTGCGGTCAGAGACTAAACTTGGGCTAAGATACTGTCAAGTTGCCCAGGCCTAGACAGATATAAGGGCGGAAATAGAAATGGTAGTGAGACTCCAGCGTGTTTCAGCATGCAGCTCACTATCGGTGTCCAATCAATTTAGCTCTTAGATAGACCTGGAATAAAAAATACAAGCACATGCAGAGAGAGAGCGCGCGCGCACGCGAAAGGTCGACGTACCATTTGCCAAACCTGCAAAATATTATCCTCGGAAACCGAACAAATGACCCATGCGTCGTTCGGATTCCAAGAGAAGTCCGAAATCTTGGCCGTGTGCCCACCGTGAATGAACAACAGTTCGGGAGGACCATCTTCGGCATCCTCGGCCGTTTGCTCATCCCCGATTTTGCTCAAATCCCACACGTGCAGACGGCGATCCGTGCCGGAGCTGGCCAAAATGGTCTCATGATGAGGGGACCATTGGACCTGGGGGCAGATGATAACACGGTGTTGAGAATGTCATTAAAACTTTAAACTCCACAGATTCGGTGATTACAACGGAACTAGAATACTAATGTATCGTGGTGCTCATATCCTCTGTACTAACACACCAAAACCGGGTTCTGGCTGTTTGTCGTCATCAGGTGGAGACAGTAATATTAGGTTCAGTGAGCCTTGAAACAGTGGTAAAGTGGTAAACAAAGTTATACTTGAATGCCACTGTTACAACGAACCACGATGTTAAAACACAGAATCACAAAGTGATTCTTGGTCAGGCGATGATGGCGCTTTTAAATTAGGTTCCAGAAATTAGAATACGTTTTCAAAAACACTATTGCCATTCTAATGAGATCGATCTATCCTGTTTTATTTGGGTAGACGTAGAGTGGAGACATCAAATCAAAAATGTGCTTCGTAACACATGGTCATTAATCATCATCATGGAGTATAAGTCTGGAGCCAAACAATGTGCCATGCAACACGAATCAAGAAAAGCAGATAAACGAAACCGTAAAAGGAAGGTGGGAAAGCAAAATAAGCAAGCAGTTTATTTTTGGAGTTTCACTCAGTATGAGATTATGTTTCATTAAAAAGGAAATACTGAGGTAGGGTAAAAGATTGACACATATCAGTCAGTCAGTCAGTCCTCTCCGTGCCGGGTGGCACATGAGGCGAAGACAATTTCACGCCAGTGGTTCCGGTCTGTCGCTGCTTCAGTTGCCGTCTGCACCGTGCATCATTGTGCATGTAGTTCGCGTTCCAACGTTCTGCACCAAGTTTCCTTGGACCGTCCCCTTTTTCGTTTACCTTGCGGATGCCAGTGCATGGCTACCTTCGTATGCAAACTGGGATCCATCCCGCAGACATGACCGAACCACGGATCTGTTGTCTTCGTTTCCGTAGCAATGTAGGTTTTACGGGATAGGGTTGCAAGCAAATCTCGTAAGGTTTCCGGACAAAAATTAGATGGATCTTGTGGACCCCACTATGCCAAACGAGTACGTCCCACTGAGCTTAGAGATGCGGTGAATTTGTTCATCCCAGTGCGCCACGTCACAGCCTGGCCACCCGATCGTTTCTTTCTGCATCTATAAGGCTCTGCGAATAAGGCGTGGTATGTTAAACGGTAATGAGGTATTCTTAAAACATCGCAAGCATGCATGCATCAGCATTTCTCTCAGTCCGTGGCCACCTAACACCCGCTTGCAGACATCTATATTTGTAACACGATGCTGCCACCGAATGCGAGCACTCATACGCGGGCAACAGGTATCAAAAACAGAAAGCCGACGGACATCTTCCGCTCGGATAGACCAGGTTTCGCAACCATAAAGGAGTGTGGCACGCACCAATGCGTTGTACACTCTACCTGTAGTATGGAGTGAAACATCGCCTCGACGCCACAAATGGCGAAGGCTAGCAAACGCAACACTCGCTGTGAGATCTCGTCATCGACACAAGCGTCAGCAGGGAAATAACTGCCGAGGTGAACAAAGCTGTTGACCTGCTGTTATAGATTTACATTACACACAGATTAGGAAGAGAGCCATTCCAATCACGGGTACTTGCTGTACACATGCTAGACGCAAAACATAGACCATACCCCAAAGCTTCAAGTGCCAAGAGGTCCAGGCCTTGTTGCATTATATGAGGGTCATCTCCCCGAAAGTACCATACTGGTAAAGCTTTACACTTTCGGTAGGCAGTGCTTCGCTTAAATAATCCATAGACAGAAAAAAACAAAGGTGCATGGTGCACGTGGAAACTCACTTGGAAGATTTCATCTTTATGAGATTCGAACGAATGAAGCTTCATTTGCAAACTTCTCAAATCCCACAGTGCCACAGTTCGGTCTGCGGAACCGGTGGCCAGAATGTACTCACTGAATGGGTTGAACGACAGACAATTGACCTCAGCCATATGGGATTCGACCGAGTGGCTCGGTTTCGTGGTGCAACCGCTTCGCGTGTCCCAGATCATCAATCTCTTGTCGTCGGCCACGGAACCAAAAATCGATTCGTGTAGTGGGTGCCAGCTGACGTCTTCCACCACACTGGTGTGCCCAGTGAAAATAGATTTTGCGTCGACGATGCGACCTTCCTTGGGAGCGGCATTGATGTCCCACATGCAAATGGTCTGGTTGAAGAAAATGCGCAATAGGAAATAGTGTATGAGTGCCGCTTGAATCACGGTAACTAAGCCACTGAAGGTGTAGAAGAGGGGAATCATTCAAAATGACTGTGACGAGACTGTGACAGTTTATAAGCAAACGCAATCAAGGCGTTTACCGCGGAGCCTACCAAATCCAATTTACGGTATTCACGTAAAAACATCGTCAACAACTTATAGAATTTATCAGCAAATGATTGCGTTGATATCAGACGGCCTGGGGCAATCTGAAACCTAGACTTACGGAAGAGAGCCAGACTGTAAGCTTAGGTTCAGTGAGCAAAACAGGAAAAAGATAGTGCTTGCTCCGCAAACTCGTTGACGTCACTTGACAAGTCAACTTTATAAAGATACGCCGAAAAAAGAACGAAACACGCGGAAACGACATTGCAAGATGATTGTTTAGGTGGTAAAACAAAGAACGATGATGCGGATTAATAAAAAAGAAATGCTGTCCGACTAAGAAATAGTTAGCAAATATTTTGATGTATAATTTATAAAGAATTTGCTTTGTTTTTCAACAAGTCTTGAGCTGAAAGTTCGAGCATTTTCTTCTTCTTGCGAGAGTTGTTTCCAACGCGACAAGTCAGTGACAGAAATTTGTGTGTGTGTGTGTTACGTTGCTTCTGGATTCTGTGACACAACGGGGGACTGCAAATTGTAGAGAGACTCATTAAGCGTAGTACCGATGGCATATCGATGCTACATCTGTGTCCTTTGTGAGGCAGTGTTTTTAACCAATACAACAGTCTGAATCGCTAATTGGTTAGAAATTGGACATCGCTCTTAACTAATAAAACAGCTCGAAACAATGATTGATATGAACGTCAAAAAACGTTTAAACTCATCGATTGCTTTGGAAACATTCTAGAAATTATCGATCGATTATTATCGTGCCAGGAATCCTCCACTGTCATTTAACATTGTGCTTTTTCTACGTTGGTGGACAGTGACTATCGGGGTCAAGTTATTTGAGAATTTTTTAGAGACTGAAACAAAACAGTGCCTAATCTATCAACACCGAAGTTTCCACATCCGACGGCAATATACTCACGTGATCATCCGAAGCTGAAAGTAAGTAACCGTTCAAGTTCGGATTCCATGACAAGCCATAACCTTCTTTCTGATGTCCCCGAAGCCTGAGTTCCGGTTTGCATACGCCAGAGGGATCGGGTTTGCTTGGGTGTTTCGTGTAGTCGAATACCAGCACATCCGAGCTCGGGGTCTTGGTGGCGATGACACACGGATTTTGAGGCATGTACCGAGCCCGATTCACCTCGCCTTCGTGGTTTATTTTAATGTTAATATCGATTTTTCCGGACACCGCACCGAACCCCCCGAATTCTACAACGTGAAGCATGCTCCGGTGAACAAAGCAAACATGAAATTGGAAAAAAATAGTGAGTCGCATCCAAAGCGTAATCAAACACGAACTCTCACGTGAAGGCAGTGATACAAAAATCTAAACTACCATTTAAAAAAGAACTAGATAAAAAATCACGTAGTCAGGTGGATGTTGGTCATGGCCGACACGGGCAACCGAGTGAAACCTAAAGATGCGTGCTCTGGGGTTTATGCGATTCCCCATAACGTGTCGTAAAGACTTGGCTGTGGTGTTTTGAGAACGACTAAGACAATAGCCATCAAGAAATAAAGTGTGGACTGGAACTATTTTAGTGGGTTCTCGAGCTTTTGGGCGAATTTACACAGGTTACTTCGTCAGCAAAACACTCCAAAGGCAATCGCCCTCTCATTCGTGGACTGGGCCAACATAAGAGTGCGGACCAATTATCGGTAGGCTTCATTAACCTGACGTCTGACATTCATCATCATCATAGACAGCATTACACCAAGTGCTTAACTGTCATACAACCATGACACAGTTAAAAAACGTAAAAGATATGGGGAAGGGTATGACATATAAAGTTACTGAACCCAAAGAAAGATTAGGCATTACGAGAATCGAGCAGATTTCGACTCGGTTTCTATTCGACTACAAACCTATTTAGAAACCATGTCAGTTGAATACGATATACGACAATACGCTCTGTTCCTCGTTTGGCTACCTTTGGTCGATGTCGACCATTGATGTATATCACAAGCGCCTGACGGTTTCATGCTCTACACCGTTTCAGATGACTAAACAGTCTGGAAGGAACTATCTCGACCACAACGCTCACAGCGATAGGCCGACAGCAGTCAATATGTATTCAATTCGGTATCGTTACCTTTATCGAAAGACCCCCCATGAAACAAAATGCCAGAGTAATAATTAGTCGTGAAGTGCGGTTACAAAGACAAGTGATCGGCCAAACTTGCCTCCACGCTCGACGTCGTAGCTATTTGGGTCAAACTGTGCATCGCTGTTTGGCATGTGGACACTCGCAATGAGCAAATGATTTTGTTCGTCCGAGGTGTGTGTACCCAATATCAATCGGTGAACGGAGTAATCCTTGCCCTCGGGTCTGTGAAATGAAACGAGACAGCGGTCGAAGTTGTAATGGTGGGTATGTATGTATGAAAGCACAAGCCTGATCCAGACAAAGTGTCGCACAGTTAGAGACTGCACAGGGGCTAAGATACTGTCAGGTTGCCCAGGCCTAGACAGATATGAGGAAGAAAAACGAACAAGAAATGGTAGTGAGACTCCAGCTTGTATCAGCATGCAGCTCACTACCGGCGGTCAATCAATTTAGCATGGTTAGCCGAACAGTACAAAGTACTGCACGATTGCACATCCGTGGTAAAATAATACATCGATAACAGCAATGGAGTATAAACAACCATAAAGTAACAATATATTGTGGTGCTCACGTCTCCATCCCTTCGGGGTGGTCTTTTATAAACGCCACGGGCGCTTAGCCAGGAATCACTTTGTGATTCTCTATTTGAGCATGGTGGTTCTTTGTAAGAACCCTAATCAACAGTGGCATACAAGCATAACTTGTTAATCCTGAAGTAAGTTCGAAATTCGGCCGGACAAGTGGTAGACTATCCAAACTGCCTGAATACTACCCAGGTGTTGTTTTGCTTTCTACACCATCATGGACAGCATTACAAAAGGTGAAACAATTATAGAGTAGAGTGCATGAGGATTGATTTGTCTGGTTGCACAGGACTCGACAGATACAGGAAAATGAGTAATGGTGGCAGTGAAATTCTAGCGTGTATCCACACGCATCTCACCACCGGTGGCAAATCAGTTTAGCGCGTTGTTATTTGAGTGACGAAGAAGCACTGCACGGTTGCACATCCGTGCACTGGCCAGTATTGGATGAATGCACAAGCCTGATCCAGGCAAAGTGCCGTACAGTCAGAGACTGCACGTGGGCTGAGATACTGTCAGGTTGCCCAGGCCCAGGCCCAGGCCAGTATTAATAAAAACTGGCATTTCGAATATCCGAAAATTACTACTGCCTGTATCACATTGTGCAATATATATATATATATATATATATATATTCCGATTCAATATGTATGCATGTATGTGTATGTATGTATGCATGGTATGGTATAATGATATTAAAACACAAGCCTGATCCAGGCAAAGTGCCGCACAGTCATAGTCTGAACGTGGGCTAAGATACTGTCAGGTTGCCCAGGCCTAGACAGGTATGAGGAAGAAAAATGAACAGGAAATTGCAGTAAGACTACAGCCTGTTTCAGGATGCAGCTCACTACCGGTGGCCAATCAATGTAGCACGGTGTTAGCCTCATGTACGAAATGATAAATCTGGATCCAGGTGAAATGCCACGCTGTCACAGACTGTATCAGCGCGACGATACAGCCAAGTTTCCTGCACCAGGCCATATAAGAAATTAAACTTAAAATGGCAGACTATAGCGTGTTTCGCATGTAGTTCAGTGTCGGTGGCAAATAAATTTAGCACGTTGTTACCTGTGCCCTACAGATCACCGTAAAATTGGAAACACCCGTGTAGCGTAACGTAGTTTTAATACTATTTTTATATAACAAAGAGATAGAGCAGGCACCGCAAGTAACATAGACCATAAATCACCTTGTGACTTCGGGTAGCCACTGAGCGGTTAAACTCGGCCATTCCAATGCATGAGTCATCACCATGTCGTAAAGGAACGGGGTATTTTTCTTCCAAATTTTATATTCTTCGTTGATGACGCGTTCCTCAACGCCATCTTCATATCCTAGTAAATAAAACAAAACAAAAATATGATAAACCTGGGTAATTCGATGCGTACATACATATGTACGGAATGTGGGTACATCATGGAAAAGCGAGGGATGACAACGCAGCCTGATAAACTGCTTGTGAACTGAAATACTCTCAATTCGTTTAGCCCTATATGTGGCTTTCAGTGATGAAGAAGCTCACCGTAGCGCAAGGTTAAGTGGGACGTATTCGTTTGCCTGGATGGGGTTCAAGCGATCAACCAAATACTTGGCTGAAAACCTTACTGCAAATCAAAATCAGGCGACTATGTAGTTAATTATTAGTACCAAAAATTTTATTCTATATTTGTGCTTAATTATGATGAGGAATAAAATTGGGAAGGAAATAATAGCAATGTTTTCGATTTGCATCTAATAATATGTAGAAGTCAAATAGCACTCAAGGCGTGAGAGACAGAGGTATGAATGCATGTACAAATCTCAAGCCTAAACCAGACAAAGTGCCGCACAGTCATAGACTGCACGTGGGCTAGGATACCGTCAGGTTGCCCAGACCTAGACAGAGATGCGAAAGGAAAATAGGAATGGCAGTGACACTCCAGCGCGTTTCTGCATGCACTATCGGTGGCAAACCAATTTAGCACGGTATTAGCTACTGTGTTATCCTGTTTGATCTTGATTGTACCATATCCTGGGGAACTTGACAGTTCAAACTACTGACACTCAACCCGATGCGAGTGGGTTGGCGTGAGTTGATAGACCAATGAAGCCAGCTAATACAACTGTGGAGCAAGACGCACAAAAGTAAAGTAACTGTGCATTATTAGTCCTACACGACAAATGACGTTGAATTTACTGGCACATGTTAGCAAAATTATCGTCTTGAAACACTGGTTTGCAGTCACACACCACATCAGTCAACTTGGGTAAAAAGGACGAAAAACATTCAAGCATACTGTGAAAATACACATTGTAAATAGCTATTTTCTCGTGAAAATGCGTGCGTATGTATGTATGAAAGCACAAGCCTGATCCAGACAAAGTGCCGTACAGTCAGAGACTGCACGTGGGCTAAAATACTGTCAGGCTGCCTAGGCCTAGACAGATATGAGAAAGAAAATAGAAATGGTAGTGAGACTCCAGCCTGTTTCAGCATGCAGCACACCACCGATGGCCAATCAATTTAGCTCCGTGTTAGCCGTACAGCATATCAGTACCGTACGATTGCACATCCGTGCAATGTTGACTCATGTTGATCTGCGTTACAGACTAAATAATTTTCTTAGACTGTGCTTTCAAATTATATTATTTGACTTGTTTACTTCAAAATATAATATATGCCGTCGAGTATTAAGACATAATGAGATCCATCTTAAAACAGATATATGGTATATATGTTGCAGCGATCACTAGTATCTATTACGTAAACAGCGGCACATTTTGGATCTCATTTGACGCTAATAGTTTCTGTTCATTATTTTTGCCATTGAGGAATATAATTTTGTTTTTGTAAGCGGCGTTTCGACGCCTCAAGTTCCGCAAAAATTATTGTCCCTCTCTAATTTGTTACAAGATGACCATTTCTATCAGATATGGGCCATGGAAACTACTCTCCAATATCGTCGAGAATCTATAATAATATCTATCTTAAAAAAGCGAGTACTTCATGCTCTAACCGCTCTAAATCTCATGGTGGCCAAACCGTCACGTGGTATAGGCAGTTAAAAACCCTTACTAGTAACGTTTCCTAAGTCGGCGCAGCACGACTTCCAGGCTCGTTTTTCCGCAATCAGATATTGCAATGGCTAGTTAGGCTTTAGGATATGTCCCGAAACCGTGTTCAATGGCGGTCTTGCACCAAGCATCTTCTTGGAGTGTTTGCTTAACCTTGTAGGTTGTCAAGCAGGATGACGAGAAAAGCTAGTTATGATGCATGACAGTGAAAGCCGCAAGGAAGCTGTCATGCTGATGTCGCTCTACCCGTCCACGAAACTTGTTTGAATGCATGTTCCATTCGAGGTGTAGGCACCTCATCCCAGTTTGTTTGTGCTTACTCCGTAGCTATTTAAGTCCCACCCGTCTCCATCTTTCAGGATTTTACTTTTTCATGGTTGTGTGGCAGTTAAGCTTTCGGTATGTGCTACCGGTGTAATGCTGTCTGTGATGATGATGATGAACCGCAGGTGAATAAGTTATTACACCTGTCATTAACCGGCTTCGTGCTTTAATGTCTCCGGCGCTTAACATTGCACAAGGAAACAAGATTCGGGAGCAATAAGCAGGAATTTGTCACTCGAATTCGAATGACGAGGTTCGCCACCGTTGTTTTGATATCCCTCGCCTGAGTTCGATATTGCGACAACACCGACTGAGATGGTTTGGCCACATCCTGAGACGCTCGGACGCTGAACTAACCAGGATGACACTATCGCCGACACCCTGCGCAGAATGGCGTTGTCGTAGCGGAGGACAAGTGAAGACTTGGCTCGCCACCGTGAGATCGGACGTGGAGCTGCTTGGTCTACGATCGGTTTAAGGATGGCGCACGTGGAACCGGACCTGGCTTACAATCTGCGCGGATCTCGCTTTTAACTGCCGAGCGTGGGCGGCTGCAATCCGTGACGTCAATGAAGCTGGCTCATCCTCCAGGAGTAGCTAGTCGCACAAAAGTAAACAAAGTAAAGTAAGTCTCCACCATTGAACATAGACTTAATGACACCACATCCCCATTCCGTTGGAAGTTTTTTTTCTTACGATTTCGCGAAAAGTATGCTCAAGTCTCCACAATTCTTTATGGACGAATGTTTCGAAAATGAGGCTTTAATGGTACGGCTTCTGCGAGGCTCATGTTATCAAGCAGGCGCGACCACATATGATCTACATCTAAGTCGTTCTGCAAAGAGCAAGCTAACACATCCGTTTTTTTCAAGCACCAATAGTTTCGGTATTGTCTTCCGGGTAGTAGAAAAGATGGACCACGCGTCCATGTAAACCAAAGTGTAGCATGGTCGCGGGAGCCAATCGGGACATCAACTTTCAAATCTAAAATATCCGCGTATCTTAGCGTGAAAATCAAGTCCAGCGTTTAGGTTAAGACACATCGTGTTGAAGTTCTCACGGGTTAAACTGACGCTATTTCCAGTGGCAAATCAAGATTGTTTTGAAACGAAGCGCTAGAAGATTCAAGATTCATCCAGTCTTAATCAGGCGCATTGAAGTCGCCAAGTATCAGACCATCAGTTGCAATGCCGTATTGTTTAATTTGCATAAGCACCTCGGGAAGATGTAAATGCGGTGTGCGATAGATAACCACAATCGTGGCAAACACACTTGTGGCTTTAAATTTACACCACAAACTCTCACGAATGACGCGGACATTCATAAATCTCTCGATTAATTCCACATGATGTTCGTTTAAATATATAGCAACGCCACCACCTGACTGTCAGTTCTGAGCAAGCGGTATTGCGATATTGCTAACTTGAAATCCGAAATGTCCGTAAGCAACCATGTCTCACAAATAGCAACGATGCCTGGCTTGCTAGATGCATTGCATTACTGAGTTCATCTCACTTGTTTCTCAAGCTCTAAGATTTAAACTGTATTTTAGTAGACTTCAAATATCGAATATGTTGGCTTGTATTGTCAGAGATTTCCATTGAATGCTCGATCTCCTCTTGACTAACCGAAAATTTACAATACGTAGATTCGTTTCTCCCACCTCTTCGTTATTTCAATTCGGTAAATTCAGCCTTCTTGTTTACCCGATCTTCGGGGGTCAGATCCCACAATATTCTGTATGACCCTCCTTTAACCTATAAGATTTCCTAAAGATTAACGCCGCTTTATTTTTGGAATCCAGCACAACTTTAAAGGACCTCGGGCGGTCATTGGGTGTGGTAGGTCTTCGTCTGATCGAAAGGCTAAAACAACCGTGATTACGTCGTAAACTTGATCACATAGTTTCATAAAAAACGAGTGCAGCAATTTGCGATCTCATTCCATGCGATCTACTGCTGACTCAGCAGTTTGTTCCGGTACGTTCATTACCGCTACAGAGTGACTCCGTGAATCATTGTTCACTGAACGGGGTATTTAGTGCAGGAATTAAGTTGAGTGAGCGAATTTTGGTACATAAATCCGTTGCTTTGTTTTACTAGCAGGTTATTTGTGTATATATGAAATCATAAACTTGATGCAAGAGTGCACATGCCGAAACATAAGTAGAATAGGAGGTAGACCTATATGCAATAATAAATGTACGCAGCATATTTCAACCGACAAAAACAATTTAATTAGTATTTTCATTTCATGTGCTTGTAGAATTTTTTTATCAAACATTATAGAGAAGTATAGAGATGAGATAAATGAGATAAAATGTCACTAACCGGCGTCAGTCTCAGGCATGATTATATAATTCGAAAATACCGCTACAAATTTTGAAATTTCATGTTCAAGTTCAAGTTCAAGTTTCACAGGGCTGAGGTGGCTAAAAGCCAATCACGCGCCCAGTTTTACTTCGACGGTTTGCGATTGAGCACCCGGCACCTCGATATTAAGTATACGGTTCGTGCGTTTCACACGTTCTTGTTTCTGGATATCTGGAAAGTATTGTATGAGTTCTCTTCGCCAGCACGGTGAGATGTCATCTATTCAGAAAAAATGCAATATTATGCGTGAACGATGTATGACTTATAAAATCACTAGCCTAGTCCAGGCAAAGTGAATCACAGTCATAGACTGCACGTGGGCTAAGATGCTGTCAGGTTGCCCAGGCCTAGACAGATATGTGAACTGAAGTTCTCGTCTACTCGCTACTTTATAAGTAGCTGAAGGGACTAAACTAAGCCCCAACTGATCCAACGGCGTATTGCCGCGAGGGTTATTACAACCCCAGGATAGATCAGAGTATAATACCATTCCGAAACGCTAAAAAATCTCACCGGAAGCACAGGACCGGTTTCGAGGTTTTTGCCTCTCATCAGCTATGCGTATCCGCTGGACTCTTCGCGTTTCGAACTAGTATTTGTGTAGACGGATGGCGTAATGTGAACTGAAGTTCTCGTCTACTCGCTACTTTATAAGTAGCTGAAGGGACTAAACTAAGCCCCAACTGATCCAACGGCGTATTGCCGCGAGGGTTATTACAACCCCAGGATAGATCAGAGTATAATACCATTCCGAAACGCTAAAATCTCACCGGAAGCACAGGACCGGTTTCGAGGTTTTTGCCTCTCATCAGCTATGCGTATCCGCTGGACTCTTCGCGTTTCGAACTAGTATTTGTGTAGACGGATGGCGTAATGTGAACTGAAGTTCTCGTCTACTCGCTACTTTATAAGTAGCTGAAGGGACAGATATGAGAAATATATGAGATATGAACTTGAACTTGAAGCGCGGTACGTTAAACTTGTTTGCATTTCTCACGCTCTTCTTAACAATCCATTTCAAATCGCTGTTCTCTGATTTTGCTGTAAATTAGTAATTAATCTATCGCATTATATACACATCATAACTAGAATTAACGTATTCTAGTACGTTTTTGAAAAAAATCATATATATCCATTGATATTCACATTTATAAAAGTCAAACTATGCCTAAAGCATCATATCCATGCATTCCAACCAAATATGGAAATAGGTAGTTAAAGGCATAGCTTGTGATGTGTGCCAGAGATGGGCTCATCCAAAATGCTTTGGCATTCTTGCCAAGCATTACGAATTTTATCGTAAAAATATTTTCCAACAACATTGTAGCAGAAGGTACGAATTCTCCGTTGCCATACGCCGAAGTGATGTGGAAGAAAACACCCCAATCAATCGGGTCCTATCCGAAGTACCATCCGTAGAGATCAAAATGCACCGCAGGGGTTAAAAAGAATCCTATAAAGAAAGCTGTCGCATCGCAAGCATGGACTCCGTGGATAAATAAAGATGTATTCTTGCATGACAGTATATATCATCGTGCAACTAAACTCGTGTGTGGTTTCCGAGACCTTACATACGAGGAAAGGTTGAAAAAGCTAAAGCTCCCCACACTCCTTCAACGTAGACTTCGAAGTGACGTTATCATTACTTACAAAATATTGAATACTACAGATCATTCACTCAAACATTTGTTCAAATACCGTGAGTCGGGAATTACACGTAGCCACTCAGCTGCACAACAAATTCCCCATTCCCGTACTAACTGTCGCCGATATTTCTATTCGGTACGTGTCTGTTTCCCGTGGAATGCCCTTCCCGAAGCAATTATCACCTCTCCCTGTATCAAAACATTCACTCGAATCTTGGACACTTATTTGTTACATAATGATTTGACGATGCCTTCGTATTGACTCCGGTGACGTGGTATAATTGTTTTTTATACCTCTTATTGAACGAATATTTACTATGATATGGTAATTGTGAAGCTATGTGCTTTTTGTGACCATAAATTCTTGAATTTTGAATCTTGATAATTGTCCAGTTAAATCGCAGCAATCAAAATACGTTGTTTCAGCAAGGCAATTAAATGCCCTTGCTGAGCAAGTAAATAAGCTTTCTGGATCTAGTGAAATGGCGGAAACTAGGCCAACTTATACTCTGGTTATTCTAAATAGGGAAGAGCGGATGATTCGCGAAAGCAAATCCCGGCGGCAAATGAACCGTTCCTGAATTCCGGATGTCTTGCGCATGGCAGGGCAAATTAACGGCCAGGTAAAAAGGGTCTAACGTGTAAGCCGGTGGAACACAACTGAAAGTAGCGCTCACCCGATTTTGGTAGAATTTATAAACCAGCTGGACAAAGATATGCTTCTATCGAAAAGTGCTTACCTTGAACGCTACACAAATGGGCTTTTCAAGGTTTTTCAGGATACGGGGCCTCAACCACACTTTAATGAAAAGCGTTCAAAAATGCCCATGACTCGCTTGAAAACTCCCATAAAAGTGATAAACCTCAGCCAACATAAAATGTTTAAATCATCTGCTGTAGTTGTCATTGAAGATGTTGTGATGATTGTTTGAATAATAATCAATACTAATCAATAATTCCGTAATTCAAATTCTCGTTGTTAAAAGCTACATTAATTAATAAATACTGTGATTCAAGTGAGCGTGGTTTGTTTTTACTTTCATTTTTGGGTTGGTTATTCAATTCAATACAGTTCAATTCGTCACATTTGGCGTCGCGAGCAGGATTTCTACATGGCAAATTCAATTTTGGAACCTCTCGACATAAATGCAAATGCTCGAGAAATTGAAGACTATTCTGAAAGATTCGAAATTTGGTGTATGACACGGCCGAAAGCAGATGATAAAAATTCTGTTTATTTTTTAAGTTCAATCGCAAAATCTGCTTATACGTTAATAAATAAATTGGCTTATCCAGATTCGCCCAATTTCTTCCATGCGAAACGCAACACGTGAAACCTGTACGAACCGAACGTGCAAAATTTAATTCCATGGTGCGTCAGTCCAATCAAGGAATTCGCGAATTTATTCTGCAGTTGTTAATTCAGGCAGCGAAATGCGATTTCGGTGATTTGTTAGAAATGCAATTGAAAGATCGTTTGATAGCTGGAATAAATGACAGTGTTTTGCAAAATGAGCTCTTGAAACTACCAAAACCTTCATTTTAAGATGTTAGAGCTCATTGTGAACAGTATCACGATGCGCGCGTGGCAACGACATCGCCTGAAGACACTTCAGAGTTGAAGAATATCATAATTAAATGTTTACAAGCAACTGGTGGATTACGAATTCCTCCAATTTCTCTTGACGTAGTAGGAAACCCTGTGTTTCTCAAACGCGGCCTAATTTCATATGGGCTCCGAGAACCTGTCGAAAAAGCCAAGGCTCTAATGCAGACAAACGATGATGATACCTTAAATATGCCGCTTTGCGAAAAACGAAACGTTGACTTTTATACATCCTACCATAGTATGGAGAATGCTCCCGTTATTCTGTATATTCAAACTGCATCTGGAAAGACAGTTCGACCGATTTCTAACAGTGCCATTGCTCGTGCTAAAGCTCTTTCGTTTGATGATGAAACTTTGACTTCCCTATCAACCGACTCAAGCGCTACTCCTGTTAATACGTCCACATCCGCCCGTATCATTGATTCAAACGGAAAATCTAGTTTTCATTACCAAGAAAGTGACTTCAAAGTTAGCAAACTTCATAGTTCATCAGATACCATTTCAAATAAATCACCGAACTCATGTTTTCAAGCGAATTCGGCACTGCCTTCTAGCTTATCTAAACGATCGTCAGATAATGTACTTTTCAAACCCGCTAGAGGAAAAGCCTTACTGGAACCTTCGACTACTGCCATTGAAAAAGCGAGACAATTGTTGGCAACTGTGGATGACGTTTCGGGTTTGCTGGAACCTCCGTGTGTTAAATCAATTCAACCTGCAGACACTGGACAAGCTTCTGATGAACATGCAACAAACCTATTCAAGATTACACAAATCCGAGGATGATTGGAACTGCGGTGGTTGTGATGATTGTTTGAATAATAATCAATACTAATCAATAATTCCGTAATTCAAATTCTCGTTGTTAAAAGCTACATTGATTAATAAATACTGTGATTCAAGTGAGCGTGGTTCGTTCTTACTTTCATTCTTGGGTTGGTTATTCAATTCAATACAATTCAATTCATAACAGATGTACTCCTAAATGGCCCGCCAGTAGAATACAAGTACGTGAAAACCTCTTTGCCAAGCGATCGACTTTCGGGATTTCAAGGCACTACGCCAGAAAAAAAAGCAAGATTCGCTTTTCAGTAGGCTACTGAACGAGGAAAATCTATGTACAACTGCCATTAGACCGGTACAAGCTCGTTCGCAAACGCCGTCTAACCACTTATCTACCGCTTCGGTCTCAAATAACGGAGTATCCACGAATGAGCTCCGATCCCTAGTAAAAGTCTATTAAAAAGTGCGCAGAATAGAAATGCCCGTGTACTGTACACAAATACTTGCAGTGTAGGTGAGAAGTGGGGTGAGCTGCAGCTTGCTGCACTGGAAAAGCAATTCGACATAATTGCCATCTATGAATCAAGGTTGAAATCAGGTGATCATGTATCGTCTTTTGTATCAATTAAATACGCCATCTATCTTCAGGATAGGGATACTGGTGCTGCGGGAGGGGGTGTGGCAATTATGATAAATAAACAGATTCCCCGCAGTGAGACATCAATAAAGATTTCTTCTCACGCATCGCTATTCCTTACTGTCGCCAGGATGAGACTGACACTTGTATGTGCTTATAGAAGAACGACTGCTTCAGCATTAGACGATCAATTACTGAGGGACACATTGTAAGTACTAAAAGGGCAATGCAACGCATTACTAATTGTTGGAGACTTCAATGACCCGGGCATTGATTGGCTCACCGAAATTTCTTCACCAAAGTCAGTTGAGTCGCAATATTTGGACTGGTTTTTATGTCAGAGCCTTTTATCATCATGTCAGGGAACCTACAAGGTTTAGGTCAGGACATACTCTGTCCACTCTAGATTTGGTTCTATCGTCCCATGAAAGAGATATTTGTGGAATCAAATACCTTTCGCCACTAGGCAAGAGCGACCATGCTGTTATTCTTCTTGACTGGACTTTAGTGCATCCTAGTCACCAAGTGAAGATGTGCCGCAACTTTGGTCGAATGGACATCGTCCAACTACAAACTCACGCAATGAATCTAATCTGGGAACCAGAAGAATTAGAACCTAGTGTAGAAATCAGTTCCCAAGGTTGTCACAGCCGAGGGTAGTGGTGGGGATAATTTCTCGCTACCTACAAAATGCTTCCATACGGCGTGCGTCTAAAATAGCCTCTGACAACCTAATCCCAACTCCTGGCCAGCTTGTGGCGGAACTGCTTCAACTGACAGGAGAAGGGGCGAAGGCGGGTGACTGGCGCCTCAAAATTAGTTCGCTTCGGGTAGATAGAGCTCGTCAGCATGTGTGGGCAGTCCATCTAGGGGATGGAACCCTGATTCCAAACTTTCGCTTCCTGCGGATTACACAACCACAATACTCTGCCGAGGACGATCCCAAGCCCGTTTGCAAAAGGATGAGGTTAGACGCGGGGTCAGCAACCCCACTCTGTAAAAACCTCAAACCGCTACTGAAACCAAAGCAACATGTCATACCAAAGTAACATCACGATGCTTGAATCGAGAAGAAACCTCATCTGAGGTAAAAATGAAGCAGACTGGTGAAAACCCACCGGAAGCCAGTCAGCAGATGAATCTTCTGTCGATGTAAGCAACAACAAAGATTGCCACATGGAACGTCCGTATGATGTATGCGACCGGAAAGGCTGCACAGTTCGCGAAAAAAATGCGAAGTTATGGTATACAACTGCTGGGAATATGTGAAAGTAGATGGAATGGGTGTGGTATGTTGGTTTTGACATCTGGGGAACGGATTACTTACTCAGGTCATGAAGATGAGAACCATAGTCGTTCATCCTAGTCACCAATTGAAGATGTACCGCAACTTTGGTCGAATGGACATCGTCCAACTACAAACTCACGCAATGTAAAAATCAGGTGGAATATCATAAGAAGGCACCTTCACCAATTACAGGAAAAATTTGCTCCCCTGCAATCAGTGGGAACGCGAGGAATACCCCCCTGGCGGAGCGCTTCTATTCGCAAGGCGAGACCGTAGCTGGAGGGCTTACATATTCTCTGGAACAAGCTCCAAGATTTTATATTGAACCCCCCCCAAATATGTTGAACTTTAAAAGGGAATTAGACGCTAAATGGGCGTGCATATTTCTGCACATGATATAATAAAAAAGTAAAAGAACAAAAAACGTATTTTTACATTATTTTATCTCATATCGGTCTAGGCCTGGGCAACCTGACAGCAACTTAGCCCACATGCAGTCTATGATTGTGCTTCACTTCGCCTCGACTAGGCTAGTGATTTCATAAATCATACATTGTTCACGCATAATATTGCATTGTTTCCTGAATAGATGATCTCTCACCGTGCTGGCGAAGAGAGCCCATCCTGATAGTGGTGGATGTTTTCAAGCACACCTTCGAAAGAATCTGGGTACGCGTTTCGACTTGGTCGACTATCGCCCTGTGATACTGATACTGATACTGATGTGGTGATGGTGTAAATAATAATCAATAGTAATCAATGATACTGTAATTCAAATTTTCTCGTTGTTAATCTTACATTAATCACAATATACTCTTTGTCTACGCACGGTTTTCGCTTTTCTGTGGTTGTCTGAAAGTCAAAATTGTATGTGGATATAACTCTAATACACGCAGCCTCAGAATCCATTCCTCACTATCACTACACTGATACTGATACAATACTTTCCAGATATCCGGAAACAAGAACATGTGAAACGCACGAACCGAATACTAAATATCGAAGTGCTGGGTGCTCAACCGCATACCGTTAAGGCAAATCTGGGCACGTGATTGGCTTTTAGACACCTTCAGCTCTGTGCAGAGGCTTGATCGCTAAATAGATCCGCCTAACATGCCAGTCATCAAAAGGCCTGATATCGTTACTCCACTTGGGGAGCTATTTTTCACTGATGATAAGGTTAAACTTGCTCTTGCAGCAACTAACCCCCATAAATCTGCTGGCCCAGACGACATTTGCCCTCAAATTATAAAGAACCTGGCGCCAATATTAGCAGATCCTCTGGGTCGTATTTTTAACGCTTCCTTAAAACATGGATATATTCCGAGTATTTGGAAGTTGGCTAATGTGATCCCAATCAGACAATAACGAATGTCACTTTTTTGGAGCGAAGCGAAGTGCGAAGCGAATTTTCGAAGTGCCCTAACTGCCCTTCGCGATAGCGAATAGTATCAAAGCGAATATCCGAAGTGCACTTCGCCATAACGAATATTAGCGAATAATTTTCGCTCAACTTCGTTGTCACCCAAAAACTTCGTTTTCGACAAAAAACCTTGCTATAAATTGCTATAATTCACTAATATTCGTTTAAATTCGCCATTCTTCGCTGAAATAAAACGAATTTTGAAATAAATTATTTTTTGACCATGAAAGAACTTTTATTTGACAAGGGAGGACTTTTTCATAAGCTTTGGAATTGGAAATATACAAAACCTTGTTCTCTCAAAGGAAATTAGGCTCCTCCTCTGACTCAGTCTCTGAGACCAGGGTTCTGGACCTGGACCTGGTGCCGGAACTGGTCTGGCTGCCTCCAGTCAGAGGCGAGTAGGCCCCCGCCGTGAGCTCCTGAGTGTCGACAAACTCGACATCCTCAAGTTTGACCTGAGGGTCATCCTGGTCTTTGAGCTGCTGCGCCATTGGTGAACTCCTGGATGCGGAGCTTCATCCTCTTCATGTAGGGGAGCACTCTCTCGTAATTGTCATGAATGTAGACGAGCTCCTGTACCCTCTCGTTGTTCAGAAGGCTTCGGGTGGGCTTGGTCACGAGTCCAGCTTCCGAGAAGACCCTCTCTGATGAGGCTGAGGTTGCCGGGATAGCGTAGACCATCCTAAAAGAAAATGAGACAGGTTTAGTATTTTGTATTAGGTTCCATTGGGTACAAAAGTTAAACTACTATTTCGAAGTATAGCAATACTATATCAAAGTATAGCAATACTACATCTAAGAATAGAAAATAATATATCGAAGTATAGTGAATAATATCGAAGTATGGCGAAGTTTAGCGAATATTATAGCGAAGTATGGCGAATAACGAGAATAAATTATAATCCAACGGAAAATAAGTGACCTTTAACTTTGAAATAACTTACTGGGCGACTTTGGCGAGTAGAGGGAGCTTCTTGGCCTTCATCTTCCAGTACTGGATCACGTCGATGTCCTCCTTTTCCAGGGGAGACGCCATCCACCCATTCATCTCCTTGTTATAGGAAGGAACTGGGGCTGGTTGAGAATGGGACTGGTCGACGCTGCCAATGGCCAATTCCGGATCAAGATCAAGGTCATGGTGCTCTCGGAGAAAACCTTCAAGATCTTGGCAAGCGGGTTCCGGCATCTGAATGGATGGTGGTGCGGCTGGGGCCAAGTTGGCCAAGAGCAACTTGATGATCTGCTCGCACTCGTAGGAGAGGTGACCATGAGACCTGGTTCTGAGGTACACGGCCTTCTAAGTGGGGTTCAGGTAGTGCGCCATCTGGTATAGGTTCACGTTCCTGCCCAGCTCGGGAACTCTGATCTTGATCTCCTCCTGGAACTTCTTGATGAATGCCTTGGTGGCATCCTTAAATTCGGCGAACAGCTTGATCTTGGAGGCGGACATCATAGCAATCTTGGCCATGTCCGGAATGACATGCTGCAGGGTGGGCGTCTCATCTGCCTGAAGACGTTTGCTGACCTTGATCTGCTCGAGATGCCAGAGGATGTCTTCCAGGTCCTGAAACTGCAGCTTGTTTGGAATGAGGGCCGCAAATCCTGAAGGGGTGTTGAAGATATCATCCTGCAGCGACAGCAGGACCGCCTTGTTCCGGACGATGGATGTGATGGTCATGCACATTGAAGACCAGCGGATCTTGCTGTACTGAACGATCTTGATGAAGGGAACTGTAAAGGAATGACTTCTGAACTTCGAAGTTATAGCAAATAATAACGAAGCTTCGCTAATAATATGGCGAAGCTTTGCAAATATAGCGAAGTATAACGAATAACATAGCAAATTATATAGCGAATTGTAGCGAATAGTATCGAAGTTAACCGAATATTGCGCTCACTCACCTTCCAAGTCAGCTGCCTTCTTCCTCATGAGATCGTTCCTGACCGAAGAACGCTTGACCCCGGTGGCCAAAGCCCTGACCAGCTTGACCAAGTCTCCAACTTGGCCTTCTGGTTCAGAAACTGCTTATAAACGTCCGGATGCTTCGACATGATGTGGCCGACCATGCCTTGGGGGTTCCCTGAGGCCGGGCTATGGACTGGCCACAATCCTCGACTTGGCAAAAAGCTCGAACTTCTCTTTCCTTCGCACCTTTCTTCACAGCCTCCTTCTTGAAGAAGTTCCAGATCGGTGATCTGGTAGGCTTGTGCCGGTAGGTGGTGTGATGAAAGTCGTCATCATCATCATCATCTGACGGCGGCGGAGACCTCTTTCTTGAGGACTTGGGGGTCCACGGGTCTTTGGACGGCAGCTTGACGTTGAGGGTCGGGCTCCTCTTGGACTTCTTGGCCGAGGCCGAGTCTTTGTCCTTGTCCGACTTGTGGTGCGTCTTCGGGGGGCTCATGATGAGACTATGATGAGACAATTAAATTTTCATCCTATTTATAGTCCTCCAACCACGCACGCAAAAGAAACAAACGCCCAGGCAAGGCGGCAAGCACCCACGCAGAGCGGCAAACACCCAAGCAGATCAAAACACCCACGCCCTTCGCATCCGGCCACACACCTACGCGAATACATTTAAAATATTAAAGTACAAAAAAGTACAACCCTTTGTCTACTGACCGTAACTCTAGTTACCACCTCAAATGTTAGCTTATAGCAATTAAACAAGCAGTCGGTTGCTAGTAGCTTACGTCGGTACCTTCAGTCACCATCGGAGTGCACTTGTCTGGCCTTTGTCTATCAACAAGTCAACAAGTGTCAACATCAAAAACAATTCCCGTAGACAAAGGGTTAAAATATTAAAGTACAAAAATGAACACTCTTCGCTTTTAGCGAAGACTTCGCTAATATTCGTTTACGGCGAAGTTTGAACTTGCACTTCGTTTTAAGCGAAGCGAAGTATAACGAATTTTTAGCGAAGTTTATTTTTGCCCTTCGCCATGGCGATAGCGAAGCGAATATTCAACAATATTCGCTTCGCTTCGCAACTTCGCTTCGCTTTAAATCCCAAAGCTAAGTATTCGTTATTGTCTGATCCCAATACATGAAGTTGGCAGTCGATCCTCAGTTTGTAAGTACAGGCCTGTAAGTCTTACTAGCATCCTATGTAAAATCCTGGAGAAACTTATAAGGGATAGGATCTGTCGCCATCTAGTTGATTACTCGTTGCTGAACTCTGCTCAGCACGGCTTCCTTAAAGTGAATTCGTGCCTAAAAAACCTCTTATGTTTTCTTAACGAGGTTACCATGAGGCTAGATAAAGGCCAACAAGTTGAAGTTTTTTACTTGGACTTTTGCAAGGCCTTTGATTCAGTAAACCACAGATTGCTTGCAGATAAACTTGGTTATATGGGTATCGATTGTCTTCTGAAGAAATGGATAATAGGATTCTTAAGCAATAGATTCTTTCGTGTCAGGATAGGAAATATGTATTCGTCGAAAGTAAAAGTTGTTAGTGGAGTCCCACAGGGTTCCGTACTCGGACCGCTACTTTTCCTCATTTTCATCGATGACTTGGCAGCGTCGCTTAAGTGTCCCTGCTATATTTTTGCAGATGATGTCAAGATTATCGGATCACTGGATGAACAGGATCTTCTTGAGGATATAGAAAAAGTCATCAAGTGGTCTGCTATATGGGATCTACCAGTTAACTTCACTAAAAGATATCTTTTGTCTAAAGTCATTAAGGAGCTAGCGGTGGCTGGTCCAGATGGTATACTGGAGATAAATGGGGTGCCGAAAGTTCGTGACTTAGGTATAGAAGTTTCAGGGGACTTTAAATGGGCTGATCAATGCGCAGCCGCTGCACAACGCGCTAGGAGAGAGCTTTTTCGCCTTCGTTCAGTTTTATCCTGCAGGTCCCCAGAGGTTTTCATACCATTATACAAAGCGGTCGTCAGACCAAATCTCGAGTATTGCGTTCAAGCATGGTCACCTTATTTGGAAAAGGATATTGCCAAGCTGGAAGGTGTTCAACGTTTAGCTACTCGCATGATTGTTGGGCAATCGGGTAGGTCGTATCAGGAACGATTGCTGAGTCTAGAGCTCTTCTCACTAAAAAGGAGGAGGCTACGTGGGGACCTGATTGAAACCTTTAAAATCATGTCATGTTTCAGTACTATTCATCCCAGTGAATTGTACGCTCTGGCGCCAAGTGTGGGTACTCGAGGCCACCCATTAAAACTGGCCAAGCGACATGTCAGGTCCAATGTTCGTAAGTTCTTTTTTAGTGAAAGGGTAGTAAATTACTGGAATCG
>JACCGJ010016849.1:0-37729 GCA_013407085.1 Atriophallophorus winterbourni | reverse complement strand
TACTTACTTTTCCTTTTGTGCGGCTGGCTCCACGGGTGGATTAGCCGGCTTCATTGATGTCTCGGATCGCACCAGCCCACGCACGTCGATCGGAGGCGAGATCGTTGCAGATCGTGATCCAGTCTCGTTCCCACCTGCGAACTCCGTAGACGGTACGCAGACCCAGGGTGTCTACATCCTCTTTCACAGTTGACAGCCAGGTTTTCACTTGACCACCTTGCCGCCGACGCCAGGTGCGAACGGGTTTGGGGTCGAGGACGAGTTTTGGAAGTGCTGTGTCTGTCTTTCGGAGGACGTGGCCAAACCATTGCAGCCTTCGCCGTTGTATGTGAGCGGAAAGTGGAGATAGTCCGCTGCAACGCTCTCGTACGGCTGCGTTAGATACTCGGTCAGTATATCGGATGCCCAAGATTACCCTAAGGCACCAATGGTCGAACACTTCTAATGTGCGTACATCCTGTGACCTTAAAGGCCATGTCTCGCATCCATAAAGCAGTACAGGGCGGATCGCTGCTTGATAAACACGCGTCTTAGTTTTTAGGCTGATCCCGGGCTTGCGCCAAAGGGTGCCTTTCAACTGCAAAAACGCATTACGAGCACGATCGACCCTTAACTTCACTTCATCTTTCGCCTGACCATTGGGCAATATACTTGAGCCGAGGTATTTAAAGACTGGAACGTATTCGATCGGACAACCCTGGACGCGAAGTGGCTGGATGCCTGGTGTGTCGGAATAAAAAAATGCCTTGGTCTTAGCCGCGTTTATCTCAAGACCGACTTTCGCGGCAGTGGCACTAATGCGGTCTAAAACGCTTTGCAGCATTTCGGTATTGTCGCCCAGAACGACTATATCGTCAGCGTAGTCAAGGTCGGAAATCCATAGATCCGTTGAAATTTGCACCCCTTGATAGTCTGTTAACGCCTGGTTCATTATCCAGTCTACGACATAGTTAAACATAACCGGCGATAGCGGGCAACCTTGCCTGACTCCTGTGTGCAAGTTAAATTCACGCGATTCTTCACCGTAGACACGAACCCGTGCCCTTGTAGAGCTGTAATAGGCTCTGATTAGGTTGACGAGCTTTAATGGAACCCCATCCGATAGCATGATGTCCCATAAACAACCACGGTCTACGGAGTCGAAGGCGGCGCGGAAGTCCATAAAGCAAGCTATCGTTTGCTGTTGATACCGTGCACGGTGCTCGAGGATCCTGCGTAAAGTAAATATTTGATCTACGCAACCCATCCCAGGGCGAAATCCACCTTGGTTAAATCTGGTGCGCAGATTTCTTTCGGCGGAGAACCGATTAAGCAGGAGCGTTGCAAACACTTTAGCAGCGGTGTCGATTAGACTTATTCCGCGGTAATTGGAGCACACAGATTTATCTCCACGTTTCGGCAGTGGTAGAATGATAGACATCCCCCAGTCTGATGGGAAAACTTCCGTCTCCCAGATCGAACAAAACAGCCGATGTAGCGGAGATAATAATACGTCGGCACAGGCTTTAATAAGTTCAACGGAAATTCCGTCCTCACCTGGCGATTTACCATTCTGCATTCGTCGTAAAACACTTGATATCTCGTATTCTGATGGTGCCTCGCAGTTGACCGGGTATTCACAGCTATTTATCGGGGAAGTGAATACTGCATTGATAGATGACGGGCGGTTCAGTAGCTGACTGAAGTGCTCAACCCACCTATCTATCTTTTGATGAAGGTCAAATATCATCTGTCCTGACGAATCTCGAAGGTTCGTACAAAAACCACAGCTTCCAGATGCTCTGCGAATCAGGCGAAACAGTCGTCCAAAGTCTCCTATACTTGCTGCGGCTTCCATTTCGGATGCGGTTTCTGCCCAATATAGCTGACGATCCTTGCGGGCTGATCGTGTAGCAGCTCTCCTAAGGAGGCGATAATCAGATGCACCATGCATTCGGGCGTCTCTTGCCCGGGCAGAGAGCTCGATGGTGTTCTGAGAAATCCAATCTCGTCGGCGACGAGAGGCCGTGCCTAGGGTTTTTAGTGCTGCAGTCTGAGTAGCGGTCTTCAGTCTGGACCACTGTTGTTCG
Organism: Atriophallophorus winterbourni; assembly: GCA_013407085.1. Taxonomy (NCBI): domain Eukaryota; kingdom Metazoa; phylum Platyhelminthes; class Trematoda; order Plagiorchiida; family Microphallidae; genus Atriophallophorus; species Atriophallophorus winterbourni. Next base: position 35,660 of record JACCGJ010016849.1, on the reverse strand, counting down.
ACTGATGCATCACTCCCATCCAACCGCTCAGCGATATCGTCAATGAGCTTCTTACGTTGGGCCGGGTTTCCTAAGGCTTCCAAGTTTACGCGCTTCCTAGGAGTTTTCCTTTGGCGGTTTAGCAGGCGAAGTCGGAGCTTTGCGCGAACAAGTGTGTGATCGGTGCCTGCTGCGTTCCCTGTTTCGGCTCCACGATAGGACCTACAGTCGAGCACCGAAGACATCCAACGTGCGCGAATTAGAACATAATCGATCTGGTTCGCCGTTCTACCATCGTTCGAGTACCATGTGACCAAGTGTTTTTTTAGGGTGCTGGAATTTAGTGTTACAGACGCATAGGTGATTGTAGGCCGCAAACTCGATCAGTCGATCGCCATTCGCGCAGCGCTGCCCTAGGCCAAATTTTCCCAGGATTCGGTTTGTTGCGGAATCTGCTGATCCTGTACGAGCGTTCCAGTCACCAGCCACAACCAGTACGTCGTTTCCAGCAACTCTATCGACTACGAATTGAAGTTGGTTATAAAAATCGTCTTTTGTAGTTTGGTCGGCTGATAGGGTTGGGGCATACACCGAAACGACTGTTATATTCAAAGGGTGACCCCTCAGCCGGACCACCGCAATTCTCGGGGATACAGGCATCCATGACATGAGTGCTTGTTTAGCATGGTCGCTGAGCGCTATCGCTACTCCATGCTGACCAGATCCATCCTCGGGCCCACTATAAAAAAGCCAATAATTACGATCGACTCCGGGGACCTTGATCGATTTGGATCCGTGTCCGGGAAGGCGGACCTCGGAAAGACAAGCAACATCTACTTGGTAGTCGAATAAAGAGCGCATCGTGATTGCTTGACTACCAACGTCACGCAGTGTCCGTACGTTCCAACATCCCAAGATAATGTGACAATACACAAGACGTTCTCCATGCCAGTCGTGCCTCAAAGTCACGTTTTACCTTACGTTGGCTACCCACAACCTTATTTCTAAGTAGTTTATACGTTGTCCTTGTACTTAAGTAGTTCTGTAAAACAAAAATGGTAAATTATACGAACATACCAGCAGATTTGAACGATTAGATGTCATTAAAATAAATTTAAATGATCATCTTACACCGCCCCCCGAAATCCGCACCGGATTTCTCAAAGACTGACAACGTACATGCTCTGGTATCCAACCCTTTATCTTTAACCAATCACTGATTATATTAAAAATGCAATCAGACGTTATTACCGAGAAAAAGTGAGATAATGTGACAATACACAAGACGTTCTCCATGCCTCACACGTGTAAAACTTCACGCACATTTTCAGTCAGATTGAGTAGAAGAGAAGAAGAAGAAGAAGGCTTTATCCGTTAATACAAATGTTCAGCGAATCAAATTAATTTAACCACACAAGTTTTTAATGCGAATAATGATTATGACAGAAAAGTTAAAGTTTAATTGGAAAATTTGAGATTGTCAGTCACATTCAATTCCAAAAAAGCTTCGATTCCGTCTACACCGTTATTAAGCGTTGTGATGGAAGTTAACAAATTGCAAAAATCCACATGCACAAGTTTTCTTTTTCATTTTTCTGACCGCCGCAGCGAATCCCCCATTTTTTAAAAATTGTACAGCATTTAAATTGTGCGGGGCATCTAACGTCATTCGATTGCATAGAAATATGTTAAAAATTCTAAAAAAACAAAAGGGTTCCATGTTGATTTAAAAAAAATGCGTAGAAAAAGTCAAAGGCCCCGTTCAAAAAAGCTAGACGTTTTTCCTGCCTTACCACAACCAATCTAGCTAGTCCAGTCCCTTTATGTGACAAAACTAGTTCCTGTAACAGCATCCACGTTCGATGGTATCGTTGTATTTTCTTTCAGTATAGTCGAATAAGTTCAGAAGCCTGTTTGTTCTAATTCCAAAAGAATTTCTTCCTTTACTACGGCAGTAAGTGATACAGCTAGCTTAGTGGCTACTAATTCCAGACGCGGAATAATAACGGGCTTTACTAAAGCAACGCGCGACTTCGAGTAAAGTAGGCAACAATATGGGATATCCGACTTATGACTAAATCGAATGAAGATTGCGGCTCCATACCCAACTTCCAACGCTTCACAGAACGCATGTAACTGAAGTCGTACTACGTAAGCACCTTCGCGCTTTACAAATCGAGGTATTCTTAGTGATAGCAGTTCTCGAATATTTGACACAGATCTTCCAAACTCGCACGTCTGTCGAACATAGTTCAGCATCCCAATACAATTTTTCGCGACAAAGGTTTTGTAATTGCAACTTGGCAGACAACAGAACTGGAGCGAACATCGCCAAAAGATCAAACAAGAAAGAAATGCTGACAGCGTCTTTTTAAGAGAACATCCTTCGGTTAAAACAAAAAAACGAAACTCATCAACATCCGAATCCAATTCTATCAGGAGGGACGGGATTCAGATAAAATGTACCATCTGTATGAGCTAATTCTTAATATGGAACATCTTTCAAAACACTCTTACAATTCGACAACAATTTCCACAAAGTTAAACCGCATTTCGAAAGCGTCCGGCAAATTTCGCAGATAAAGATTATTGCATCAGTCTACCTTGAGACAGAAATAAGCAAATCATCAACATGAAAGTTATTTTGAATAGATTCGGCACCAGCGGTAAGGCGTTCTGATCGCAATGCACAAGCGTCTGCTTGAGTGCAAAATTTGCGAAAAATGGCGACGAAACAGCTCAAAAGGGATGAACCCCCATCTGGTATTCAGTAGGAGTTTGAGATATGTCATTGTTCGGTCACGACAAATACCTCAGAGCACCCCGGTCAATACCAGAAACAGATACTTGCATGAAAATTTCTTTGATATCGGCAGAGGGCACAATAACCTCTATACGGAATCGCAAAAGTATACTAACTAAGCTTCGTATTGTATCTGGACCTTGGTATAACAATCATTTTTTGATACACCTCCTAACTTGGCGGCACAATCATGTACAACTTTTAACTTGCCACGTTTCTTAGGATCAATTACTGCATGATGAGGAACATACCATCGAGGTCGAAAGTTTGTCAAGAATTGATGATCCGGAACAGGAGTTGCATATCCGCAGATGAAATTGTGTTACATCACGCTTGCATACCTTTGAAGTAACTCAGGATTTCGTAGAAACTTAGAACGCTGACTCTGTAAACGCGACTTTGCTTGTTCACGGTTGCTGCAGAGTTTATGGAAATCTCTTTTCCAAGGTATCCACACTTTAAAATGGCCATCTTTGAAACGACAAGAACTTTCTACGAGTTGAACAGCCCTTATTTCGACCATCGACAGTTGTTGATCACATGAGGCACTATCGTCGAATTCAATATTGTATAATAACTTCAATTGCTCAGCCACATCTTTGTCTTCCCGTTGTACGCTGATCAAAAACTTGTTGCGTGTCAAGTCTGAGATAACTGGTCTAAGAATCACCCATCCAAGTTTGGTTTGATAAGCAAAGGGTTCGTTACGGTTGCCTAATCTCTGATGCATCACCCAATATGCATCCAGTACGTCTGCTTCAATAAGCATGCTAACAGTTCTATCAGGAATGTCAGGTAAGTCAAGGTCTTTCAGATGTTCCCACGGCATAACGTCAATAGCAGCTGAACAACTATTGTTTCTAGTTAACTCCGGTACACAGAATGAAAGATTAGTGAGCGCGGTAGGCTCTTGGCAACCCAATGGACCTAAAGACAATTCCGTCGTGCGACGACAATCTCACGTTCATCTTACAATTACCATCTTCTTCCCCATCACTCAACCCATTTCGAATTATGTTTGCTCGATCATAACAGAGATAGGTTTTTACCCGTTTAGTCATGTGCTATTTGCTTCGTATATTCCAAGAAATGTGTTTAATTTTAGCACGGTTACTGGACACATTTTTTGCAATTTTTGCGCACTTGTGCACATATTTGATTTCGGTTCTAAGTTTCTGATCGCTATCGCCTAAGCTGTTTTTAATTTTTTAGTCAATTATTCTTGACTGTGTATACGATTGAGAACGTTTCATCAGGTTTCATTCCGTTGCTCATGTCAATCAGATTCGCTTCCCCATTTTACATTTCGATCGACAAGCATGGACGATATTTAGACTTTCACTTTATCATTTTCTTCATTTTCCGCTCCCCAGAAGCAGACGATAAGGTAAAGATTCATTGAGTTTGTCTGAAGAGGTTACTGGTCTTTAAACTACTGTCTGCTCAATGATATTTATTGTAAAGTTTTGTATGATGAATGTATATTACACTTTTTGATACAAGCAAGTAGGCCGAGAAATTTTGAAAATCGTCGTTATTAAATTAAAGTCAAAGCAGATTGACACCGTTGATAGGATTATCTATAAACTGTTTCAACCTTTTTCGTTATTGGTGATACATGTTATAATTGTCATGAATTATCTTGATTAACACTAATTTAGTGCGCTCCATCATTATATGAGCGACATAATTGTGTATAATTAAAGAACCATAAGAGACAGCTCTTTGTAAAGCTATGATATGAATGTGAGAATTATTCACAATGGCACGCTATTAAGTAAACTTCACGTGAATATCTAGATAAATTTATTACTTCGCTTTCAATTACTATCAATAAAGTCCAGCTCCATTTCTTTACAGTCTAATAGAATTTCGTAAAGCTTTAACCTTCAAAGTTTGACTAATTATCCGAATCATCAGGTGAAATATGTTTGATAATATAGGGAGTATCATTAGTATAAATGATTTATAAAATCATTACACAGTCATTCCCATAGAGAGAGCTGCACATTAGATTTCGTATCTTAATCATCTCATTTATGAACTGAGACATTTAATCCTACATCAGTAAGCACACAGAAAACTCTTGGTCTAATACTTGATCAACTTGATCAAGTTGAAGTTCAAGTTGAACTTGAACTTGAACCTTAAATGACTAAAATTATCATTTTGGGTTTTTTATTGTAAGACTGACAATGCAGCCATTGTTGTTTTTTCTTTATTGAGAGTGTTAATTTTGATCCTGTATTTGCAAAATTGCACTCATTATTCATCGGCCGACTTATCCATGTGTTGTAAGTAAACAGATATTCACTGAGCGTTCTTGCGTAAAGTGAGAGATCTGTTATCGATAAACTTCTGTCGCAATTTTCGCGCATCCACTGCTAATTCATAGGAAATAAGTATGTGCAGCATCCACCAATTAATGCCCTTTGAGAACTCCTGGGTATGTTTGATGCAACCAGCGCAAACAAACGTTGCATTCGATTTGACTAAAAACATATTTAATTTACTAAAGCTTATTGCATGAAACATTCATTTATATATGTGTATAGCAATAGATTGATGCTAAATTTTAGACAATAGCAAAATTTCAAAATGGTATCTACAGAGCGTTGATTACATTATATGCAGCTATTTGTAGCTACGTAATTCATTTGTTGAAAAATACAGGTGAAATGTTATATAGAATCGAATGAATGATCCCAACATTTCAAGAAAGGGAATATATTATATCTCGCAAGATAAACTGATAAAGCATACAAAGCAAACAATTGTTTTAGTTTCTTTCAAGGCGCGCAATTCGGATTACATGCTGGTTTGAATTATGACAGATCAATTAGTACTACGTGGTACTCTCACAGGTCATCGAGGTTGGATTACTCAAATCGCAACCAACCAATCACAACCTGATATTCTTCTATCTTCTTCGCGAGGTACGTCATCATTTTCTTGCTCAATTTTTAAGACAAAACATTAATCGTTTGGGATCTTCGTCGGCAATACGATGGATATGGAATTGCACAGCGCGCGTTGCATGGTCACAACCACTTTGTCAGTGATATTGTTATGTCTTCCGATGGCCAGTTCGCACTCTCGGGTTCTTGGGATAGCACGTTACGTCTCTGGGATTTACAAACCGGTCAAACAACCCGTCGCTTTTTTGGGCACACGGGCGATGTTCTTAGTGTTGCTTTCAGTGCAGATAACAGACAAATTGTCAGCGGCTCCCGTGACAAAACCGCACGTTTGTGGAACACTCTTGGTCATTGCAAATATACATTTGAAGATGGTGGCCACAAAGATTGGGTATCATGTGTCCGGTTTTCTCCAAACCCTGACAAACCTATTGTTGTGACATGTGGCTGGGACAAACGCGTTAAGGTATTGTACATTAATTTGCTAATTTCCTTTATAGGTCTGGAGTCTGTCGAACTGCAGTTTGCAAACAACACACATTGGCCACACTGGATATCTTAATACTGTCACCGTATCACCAGACGGATCCCTTTGCGGCAGTGGAGGCAAAGACGGTCGAGCTATGCTATGGGATTTGACAATGGACAAATTTTTGTACACACTCGACAGCGGTGGTGTCATTAATGCTATATGCTTCTCTCCAAACCGTTATTGGCTATGTGCAGCTGTTGGCCCGAGCATCAAAATATGGGATTTGGAGCATAAAGTTCTTGCCGGAGATTTAAAGCCAGAAGTTGTTTCGAAAATAAACGGAAAAGTTTTAACGCCAGAATGTACGTGCCTGGCTTGGTCTGCGGATGGACAAACCTTGTTTGCTGGTTATACAGATAATGTTATTCGAGTTTGGCAGGTGGCCCCAATGGGTTATTAATTTGCTTATATAATACATTTTTGGAATAATGGAATTTTTAATTTTTATGGTTTATTTCGGTTCTTTTCCTCGGCAAATTTAGATTTATGCCCTCTATAGTTCAAGCAAAAGTCGGTCTGTTGTTGCTTTATAAAAATATTTTGCTGTATTTTGAAACGTGAATCAAAATCCAGTACAACGAAAAATGATCTGCATTTTTTTGAAGCATTTTCGCATTTCCCCTATACGTTAGGGCTTTTACTTCATCGGTTTTCTCGCTATGCTATGCACTTTACTTTTTTGCGTCTATCTTCTGGAGGATGAGTCGACTTCGATGAAGATTCTTGGGTACAAAGCGGCGTCCCCAGCACCACTCGGTGCTTGTTCGAGTCAGCTTCTCTAGCCTTTGCGCGACCTGCAGGGCAGCAAGAAGTTGCCAGAAAGAGGTGATGTGCACCATCTGACCGTCTACCAAACTGTTTCAGATATTTCTTCAGTGTTTTCTCTCGAAGCCTTTCCCGCAAGGCAGCGGAGGTTGAAAATCAGGGTTTTCCTTTCCTTAGATGAAATGCCCTTCCAGGCTAAAGAGCTCCATCTGACCAAAGCAAACTGGGTTTTAGGCGCCAGCCACTCGCCCTTGCCCCTTCTGTTGGTAAAAGCAGTTCCGCCGTTCTCGGGGAGCCACTCGTGCAGGCCAGAAGCTGGACTTGGTTGTCAGAGGCTATGGGAGCATTTTATAAACTGGGAGCTTATCCCCACGGATGCGAGACATGGCCTTTAAAGTCACAGGATGGACGCACATTAGAAGTGTTCGACCATTGGCGCCTCAGGGTAATCTTGGGCATCCGATATACTGACCGAGTATCTAACGCAGCCGTACGAGAGCGTTGCAGCGGACTATCTCCACTTTCCGCTCACATACAACGGCGAAGACTGCAATGGTTTGGCCACGTCCTCCGAAAGACAGACACAGCACTTCCAAAACTCGTCATCGACCCCAAACCCGTTCGCACCTGGCGTCGGCGGCAAGGTGGTCAACTGAAAACCTGGCTGTCAACTGTGAAAGAGGATGTAGACACCCTGGGTCTGCGTACCGTCTACGGAGTTCGCAGGTGGGAACGAGACTGGATCACGATCTGCAACGATCTCGCCTCCGATCGACATGCGTGGGCTGGTGCGATCCGAGACATCAATGAAGCCGGCTAATCCACCCGTGGAGCCAGCCGCACAAAAGTAAGTAGTAAGTTATCCCCACTACCACCCCTGGCTATGACAAACTTAGGATGTGATGGCAAATGAGTCATTATTGCGATGGACAATCTTCACTTGAGATAGTCTAAAAGTTTACTTTCACAAACAACTGGTTGGTTGGAAACGGCGTTGTTTCAATCTTACTATTAAATATGTAGACAGTTGAGATGAAAAAGTGCAGGTTTTATTGTACTTTGAGTTATGATTGATTATGGAATCAATTGTAAATTAACAAAACAATCGAAAGGCAGAGTTATAAGCGCATTTTGTCCGATTAACACAGTTCATTTTAACAGCCGTCACGTTAGGGCATTGTTATTAATTATTACCCATCTGCACCTAACATTTGTTACCGCGTCTTTTAGATTTTATTCGACGTTTAGGCTTGATTCACGCAGTTCACTGTATTTTAGTGAATGCATGCAATGTACTACTATATACATCTGTTTTCCTAATTTTTCGGAAATTTGCTAGCATGAGGCATGTAATTTTAATTGAATCGGAATCTTTAATCCGGTGTTTTTAAAGTAACACACTGCTCTTTGATACCTAATTTATTTTAAGCTGCGAGAAAATCATATCGTTCTTCCAGTCTCAGATCATTATGACGTAGTACAATACTGACATACGCGAAAACAACAAAACTGATTTGAAAATTTTTCGCTCGTGCCTCGCAAGCAATTCGTTCGCCTTATTTGCTGCTTACTAATGTGCGAGTAAATCAAAATAAGCTAACGTTATCATGACTCCAATCGTGCCGTTCAAACAAAACTGGTAAATTGTAAGTTGGCGGTATTTTAGCCTGGGCAACCTGACAGTATCTTAGCCCACGTGCAGTCTCTGACTGTGCAGCACTTTGCCTGGATCAGGCTTGTCCTTTCATACCATACCATTTTATCCCACGTGCAGTCTGTCTGTGCGACAATTCATTGTTTGAAGTCAGCTTTGCATCAGCTTTACAGTGTTCCATATTCTCGAAGGCCAGTTAAACTGTGCTTCAAAATGTTCTGCCCATCGCTCCATGCGCCTGTGCAGGTTAAAAACTGGCTTACCGTCTGCTTCACGCATCAGCTCACTGATGACTGGTCGCCTGCTTCCAGTACTGATGAGTTGGAACAATTTTCTGAAATTGCCTTCAGCTGCCGCAGATTCCATTTCCGTAGCCTTAGAACTCGACCAACTTTCCCTGTCGGTTCTCAAACTGGAACTGGGGAACTGTAGAAAAATGCAAACTCAAATTGGTCTGAAACCATCGGAGAACCGGGAGATCATTAAGCCTGGCAACATTCAACTGCCTTGCAACATTTCTACGTTTCCCACCAAAACGTATCGACAGCTTAGCACAGACTAACGCATGTTTGGACTCTGGACAAGTGCCCCAGTATGAACGGCAATCTTGCACACTCCCTCGCCACGAGTATCTGATAGCGATATAGTCAAGGCCACCGATGGAGATCTCCAGGTCAAGCAGTGACGCTTCGAATGGTGGAAGTTAGTGCTGGCAAGGCAGAGTCTGTGCTCTGACCACAAGCTAAGCAATCTTTCGCCGTTGTCATAAAGATGACAATCGAGACCATACCTTCCACCCACGAAATGCTCGTTTAAAGATAGATGGCCTACACGTACATTCATGTCTCCAGCTAGGACAACGATGTCACTCCTCGATGCAAGTCTAATGAGTTCTTGTGATCTTCCATAAAACTCATCCTTGTCAAGTTCAGAGCTACAATCTTACCGAACAGCACATCGCCGCGAGTCTTGCTGTCCGGATTAAACGACGTTGACGGGCTTATCGCAAATGAAGATGGGGGCCAAGCAGATGTCTCCAGTTGTTGCTCTTCGATGGATGCGGCCTCAATCCTCAGGCAACGGTCCGTAACATCCATGCAAGAGGCTGTTGAACCGGATACTCCTGCTTTAAGTAGCACGCCAAAAAACGTGCACCTCCCTCGGGTGCTTCGACCGAGGGCCAAGCAGGATTAGTCTCAGAAGCACGCAAAACCAGCGCCCCTGTGCTGTACGCTAATGTGTGCAGCATAAGGAATAAGTGGGCGGACCTCTCTATTCGTGTGGCTGAGTTTCACCCCAGGGTTATAACGGTTTCTGAGACCTGGCTGTCCGCGATTGATCATGTGCAAATAAACATCAGCGAGCAGTACCTTGTCACTAGATGCAATAGACCTGGCGATAGGAGAGGCGGTGGCGTTGCACTCCTAGAGTATGGCTTGCACAATACGGGAACGGGTATATCCCTAACCAGTGAAAACGTCCAAGTTGTTACGAGTATCCTGAATTGCTACAAGTCAGCCCTCGCAATTGCTTGTGTCTAAGTCACACCCAGTGCAGCCCAGCAGGAGATTACACAGCTGATTGAGACGCTCGATAGGTTGTTTCAATCAGCTCCCAGCGTACTCATCTTAGGTGATTTCAACCTTCCATACATAAATTGGGCCGTCCCTGTAGGTTTATTCACCAAGCAATCCGAAACGTTTCTCGAATGGCTCCATGATCATGCGTTGCATCAGCATGTGAGCGATCCTACGAGGTTTCGTAATTGGTGCACTCCATCCACTCTCGACCTGGTATTGTCGTTCCAGCACGGATGTGCAATCGTGCAGCATTTATGTGCTGTGCGGCTAACATCGTGCTAAAATGATTGGCCAACGGTAGTGAGCTGCATGTTGAAACACGCTGGAGTCTCACTACCATTTCTATTCCCCCCTCATATCTGTCTAGGCCTGAGCAACCTGACAGTATCGTAGCCCACGTGCAGTCTCTGACGGCACGGCACTTTGCCTAGATCAGGCTTGTGCTTTCATTCTATACCATACAATTAGTCGATGCATAGGCAACAACCACAAACTGGTTGCGGAATTGATTGCGAAATCGGCCTTTTTTGTCTTAGTCGTAGTGCACAAAGGCGACTGTCGACTGGGATCCAGTCTAACAGTGCGACCTCAGCTCGCTCACTCAAGACGATTCCGACACCAGCTTGACCAGGTACCATGGCTTCGTCATCAGTGGACAGGCGTGGATAGTGTGACTTGCGTAAATTCGAAGGGTTAGAAAATCGCGTAACTTAGCTAGAGTTATGCTTGTGTGTTTCCGAGAAACAGCACACAATGTTTATCGTATAGACAATGGTGAACGCATAAAAGCGGCCCTGTGAAACTTGGCGTCAGCCTAACGATGATAAGCCATAGACATAAATCTACCATTTCTCCATAATCACTGGACGGAGGACTGTCGCTCCTTTTGGAACACGTGCGTAGATTCTGATCACGCGCTCATTCGATCGAGATTTACATTAAAATTCTGGTCCAAACTATCATCTATAAGTGGCGGCGGTGGCGTTGTTCATAATTTTTCCACTGTAATGTCCGACAGTATTACACAGAAGTGGAACGCCTTTGTTTGCGTAACGCAGTTTCCCCGGACACGGCACATGGCAGTTCCAACTCCAGTAGAAGGTTCCACTGAAATTCCTTGATCACTATTCGATTACTATAAGAAAGGCGAAGGTTTCCTCCTTCGCAATATGTATGTATAAAAGCACAAGCCTGTTCCAGATAAAGTGCCACACAGTCATAGACTGCACGTGGTTTGAGAAACTCAGGTTGCCCAGGCCTAGATAGATACGAGAAATATAGAAATTCGCCATGTACTACCGGACGAAACCTCCTCGGAATTAATATCAAGCGTAGCATTCGCTCGGACATGAAACTGTGGTGGTTGCAAAAATGGAGATAGCCAGCAACTCAGGTTACGTCCGAGGACTGTCTCAGCTGCTTATGAAAATAGTGTTGAAAAATCGATTAGAGCTCCACACTAACGTGTCACCTAACCCTTAAACTGTTAATGGCATCCGACAATGGTGTCAAATTTTCCCCTTTTTGTTCAGTTTTGTAATTGACGCTATAATGGATGCGTGCGTTGCAGGTAAATTGACACCGGGTATTATGTTAGGCTGCGACAAGAAAAGTGATTTAGCTGATTTACGCGACGTAGATCTCCTTTATTCCTACAGGATGCTCAGACTGCTTCAGACGGGCTATTTAGTTTCATGCAATTCTTCAGTATGCGCTTGGCACTTCCCTAATACAAAGTTTTGCTACAGTATATTGATCCGACCGAAACTGCGCTAAGCTTCATGTATGAGAAACTTGCGAGGGGGATCGTTTTAATAGTAACGCGAAATTTCAGCTTACATCCAAAGCTACGGTAGCTTTTCGTAACTTTGTTCATCTGTGGCGTCAAGTATTGTCTCTAAAGTTCAAGGGTCCACTCTATCTGGTCACAGTTCGCGCGGTTTTATTAAACGGACGTGAGACCTGGACACTGAGAGAAGAAGAAATAAAAAGTGCCAATTCGGATCTTTGTTGGCGACGTAGATATAAAAATCAAGATAAATGCATAGACGCCGCTGGTTCGGCCACGTATTGTTTGCCACCCCTAACTCGGAATGGCCTCGTATCAAGGGTGGCCAGACTTTGGCTAAGCAGATGAGGGCTTTGGCTGTCAAATTATCTGCAATTTTAGGTTGGGGTCCAAGAAATCATGCGTCGGTCATGTTGAATACCAACGAATCAATTGCCTCACGTATCACCTCATTGGTGCCAGTTGTTCTGATGAATCGTAATTATTTTCTGAATTCGCCTACAACCACCTCAGATTCCATTTTAGTAACCTTGAAACAACCAAATTATCACGATAGGTTGTCTACGAAATAAGTGCCGTTCGAGTAAACGGAAGTGTGAAGCTTTGATCTATACACCCCCACGAAACCAAGTCTATTCCTCACATTTGGCACTCAACTGGTGAAGCCCGATAGAGCCTAGTACTCCAGGAGACACTAAAATGCCCTGTTGATTGCCACAAGAATCGCGCTGTCTATCAAAAAGATCGAACGCGTTCCTGAACCCATTTGTTGACGAACACCTCTTGCAGTTCGCAAACTATGACACGACAGCCATCTTCGAATTATGACGGTCCCTAGACATCATCACCTGATGCTTTATAGCGCAGATGGCTCAGGAGTATATTGGACATCTCCGATTGAGTTGGAGGCTCGAGAGAAATTGACTATGGGGTACTGTGTTCTGTATCCTTAAAATCAGTGGGTGCTGAAGTCCAATAACTCAAAATGCTATACCCGTCACTCCACCCACTTTTGCAGGTTAAATACTAATGAAGCACCTGCCTCATATATCAACTCACTGATGCCCAAGTTTGCGAATTCGCAAGTCATTTTAAGCTAATTCTAAGTGAATTTTCCGAATTTTTTTGCACGGCGGCATACTGAATTTTGTTAACTGCAGGGTGGTTTTCTTCTTTGTTCGCAATCATCATTGACTTGCCCACAGTGAAAGAGAAAGTATGTGCTGGTACGGGTTTCGAACGTATCCTCACAATTCGCAGTTTTGTGAGCCGAATAAAAATCGTGTCAAAGTCTCAGTTATTATAAATTTTGTTCCAGTATAAACTTAGTCATGCCTACAAAGACATTATGTAAAAAAATTGGAATAAATCAGAAAATCTTCGAAATGCGTTGCGTTTAAATAGATGTAACCTTTATGTTACATCCGGCAGAAGTCATCAAAATCGTACAGGCCTGTTGGAAGTGTCTCACGACCGTGTAGCGCACATTGTTTCCATGGCAGATCGCACGATCGATAACTGCGGACACTTACTCATACGCCCACGACCCAGATCTTTCACCGATTTCCTTTTTTAAGTTGATGTTCGACAATTCGGCATTCGAGGCAATGGTTTACCAAACCAAAATTTATGCAATGCAGACCGCTGGGAAAGAGTTGCGAATTGACAGTACGGAAATGAGAACTTTCGTGGGGATCACACTCCTAACTGGTATAATCAAAGTTCCTAGTTATCGAACTTACTGGAAAAAAGGCTTAAGCCTCAAAGCAGTTTCGAGTAATATGAGTCGAGACAGATATGAGGAGATAAAGCGCTATCTTCACTTTATTGATAACATTTTGCAGAAGGAAGATGGCAACAAAGATGACAAACTATTCAAAATTCGACCAATTATGGATTCCATCAAATCGAACTGTCAGAAACTTCCACAAGAAGAACATCAAGCCGTGGATGAACAAATCATTCCTACCAAAGCGCATATCTCCTTAAAACAATACAATCCAAGAAAGCCACATAAATGGGGGTACAAAGTCATATCTAGAGCAGGATCGAGTGGCCTTATTTATGACTTCGAGACTTATACGGGGAAGGATCGGAAGAAGGAAGATGTCGAAGTTGGAGTGTCATCAACCTACGCACTTCGGCTTGCTGAAGGTATACCCAAGCACAAGAACTACAAGTTATTTTATGATAACTGGTTCTCTTCATTGGGCTTATCAAGGAAGCTACAGGAATCTGGTATTCTCAATGTGTCTACCGTCAGGGTGAACAGGCTGAAAAGATGTATACTGAAGAATGATAAACTGCTACAAAAAGATGGGAGAGGAAGTTACGACTTCAGAGTTGAAATCAATATTAATATAATAGCTGTGAAGTGGTTTGACAACAAACCAATTCACCTACTTTCTTCATATGCGGGAATAGAACCGGCTGATACAGTGATGAGATGGGATCGAAAACAGAAGTCATATGTAGAAGTTGGTAGACCTTTCGTTGTAAAAGAATATAACAAATTCATGGGGGGTCGATTTGTGCAATATGTTGATCGAACTTTATCGTACCGATTTCAAGTCGAAGAAATGGTACATGAGGATTTTTTTCTATCTGTTAGATCTGAGTGTGGTAAATGCTTGGTTGTTATACCGAATGACCTGTGATTTCATGAGTTTAACAGGAATGTGTCTCTCTGACTTCAAAGAAGACATAGCAATCGCTCTAATGACTCCGCCCGTAACTCCAAGAGGAAGGCCAATGTCTACAACAGCCATGCAGCAACCCGCACAGAAGATGAGGAAAATCTCTTGCCCAGTGAATTCATCCCGTTTCGACAACGTTGGACATTTTCCGCTCATCTCGAAAACCCGGAAGAGATGCAAGCACTGTGTAAAAGGATTGACTAAAGTGAGGTGTCAAAAATGCGATGTAGCTCTGTGTCTGACCTACGACAAAACATGTTATAGAGGCTATCACACAAAAGTACAATGCAGTGCCATAAGGAAATGACGCCTGAAAATTGATGACTTCTGCCAGATGTAACCAATTGGTTACATTTTGTTATTTTCTCAATTATCACAAACTTTTTATATTATTTGTGTTATTTCACCCCTGGGCAACTCGTTTCCGAAGAAAAAATATTTTATTTCGGGTTAGAAAATAATTCAGGCATGAAAGGGTTAAGCAGCTTTTTCACCAGTACCATTTTTATGACAATCAAGCCCATACCTTCCTCGCAAGCAGTATTCATTTGAAGACAGACGACGTACACGTGCATACATGTCTCCAGCAAAGATGAAGATGCAAACATAATGAGTTTTTGTAATTTTCCATAAAACTCACTCTTGGCAAAGTCATAGCGGCTATTAGTTAACTCATAGGCAGCCATTACAAATAGGTTTCCGGATTTTTTTATGGCGATATCGGCCTTTGTTCGAGCCATACAGTCTCACTGTACAAAGGCCGCTCCAGACTGGGATCCAATCTAACAGTGCGACCTCAGCTATGTCACTCAAAACCTGGACCGGATATTGTGGGGTCGTCATCACTGGACAGGCGTAGATGGTACGACTTGCATAAATTCCGATGATTAAACTGAGAGCTTACGGCATTTAATACAAATCCATCGCAGCGACCCAAAGGAAAGTTATCATGCGCTTATCTGACGTCAATCGTCCTCAACTCTGAACACTTGTAGATTGAAAATATTGAAAAAATAATTCGTTGGACAGTACATTTCACATGGTCAGCAACTTGGGTATCCTGGTGATCTTATTGTACCAAACGAATGTTACCATTTAGTTTTTCGCTTTCATCGTTTTTTACCTTTCAATCATCATGTGTACGCAAACTCGGCCTAGCATCCGCTTCTCCTCATCGCGAATCGATGTTTCACTTCCATACAGTCTTAAAATAAACGAGGATCAAGAAGCATACACCTCTTTATTTAAGCGACACTAATGGGCTTGTTGGCAGACCGCAAAGACGTTTGCAAATGAGATATGAAAGCTCTTGACATTGACCCTATGACTTGGGAAAAACTTGTTCTTGACTGTTCACATTGTGGGCACCGTGATGCGTCGTCTGCAAGCTGGCGAAGAGCATGCACTGTTCTCGTCTGCTGATCGTGCAATTGACGTCGTTCGTCTAAGTATTGTCTATCGTTGTGAGCGCTGTGGGAAACTGTTCAGCGCCAATCGGACTGTTTCGTCATTCGAAAAGCTGTGGCGCACGAAAACCTCATGATGTAAATCCACGGTCGAAATCGACCGAAGGAGGCCAACAACAACAACAAATGTGATTGTGGTTTAATGTTTGATGATTTTCTTGTGAAAGTGTTCCGCTTTTGGATTGGTGAAAATATTCAGTCTACTACTGGTTGAGCTACAGATGTGCTGGCGGCCTTCACACCACGTTATATTTTAGACCACTGAGATTGCTGATTCCACATAACACCGATGCAGCATTTTTTATACTTCAACATCCACGAGAAACCTTTGCGAGGCATTCCTCTTAGTAAGTTGTATCCCAGCTCAAGTTGTAAAGGTAGATGAGATAAACAAGGTTATACTTGAATGCGACTGTTGCATAGGGTTCGTACAACGAACCACGATGTTCAAACACAGAATCACATCGTGATTCGTGGTCAATCACTCAAGGCGCTTATGGATGACCAAAGTTATGTGTTGCTCACATCACTGTGTAATTTCGAGGGATGTGAGCAACATATCACTTTGTATATGAGATAAATTTCTAGCTTTAAGGAATGAAAATCTGGTGGAAATAACATGAGTTGTGACAGTACTGACCCATCCATGATCCTGTTGCCTATTCTGGAAACAGTGCATGGTTAAATCAGAAAACAGGTTTGAACCGAAAATCTAGTGTATTTTTTTAAAACACACGACTACACAGTTCTGGTTAAAGTTAGTGGCAACTCTCGTCTGAGGGCGATCCTACGTTGAGCAATGTGAGATGGCCGCAAGGGTTGGAAATGAACGGTACAGAAGGCGTGAATTCCTTCATCTTCTGAATTTCTAATGCCTAAAATAGGATGGAGAGTATGTCATGTATCCCGTTTCCAACAGGTCATTGATGTTTTATGCAACACACAAATTTGAATCGCTTATTTGTACATTATCTAAGGGTTTCAGAACTTTACCATACAGTTTATGCAGAATTGAGCAACGTTCATTATATGACTGACTAAGCTTAGTGACTTGACATGGGGATCGCTATCAATTAAGCTGGTCCGATTCTCGGATGCAGACCAGATAATAGGTTGAAACCGGTTGTTGCCTGCTTTTTAATCTTCTTAATTTACTTCTTTGTAATTTTCATCATTGTTTGTTCTAAACTGTCACACTGTTGCATTTCCTTATTTTTGACTAATCTAAGGTACCATCCTGACCGAAGTTTTGATCGCCACAGCGCGGCAGCTTACATTTTTGTAAGCCGTCAACCACAACATAGATCAAATGAACTCGTTATCGGGTCATCCAGATACCAACATTACAAGGTCACCGATTGTCCCTGTGTCTCATGACCGATCGTTAAAGCACTTAGGTATAAACGACGTCAGAATTAGAAAAGAATATTTAAGGCAGAAATTGTGAATTGGCTGAATAACATTTTCCAACATAGCCATACAGATAAAGAATAAAACAGGTAAGTGTTCGATGGAAACAGTGACGCTTCAACGCCACGGAAAAACGTTGTAAGAAGCAAAACCGACTGAAATTTTGAAGAGATAAAGAATTCGCCGATTGCCTCTGCGACCTCATGACCGATCACTTTTTATCTGAGGTAAAAACGACATTTTAGCAATAGAAAACAATAATTATAGCTAAGTCCATGAATACTGATCAGTCGGTGTTCGATGAAATTGCATCGTTTTTAGACGAATTCTGACCCGGGTAGATGACTTCTACAACAAACGTCTGTGATTGATTTTATCTGGAGCGTTTTTGTTTCTTCATCACCGTGCTCTTGTACGAAGTTAAAAATTACTTTGGGCTTCGCTTATTGTTGTTATTGTCATTGCCTCGATGCCCCAGTCAAACATGCGAAATGATAGATATGAATTGACCTGGGTAATATGTGACCATATCTACGTGCAGCGAAATGATGGTTTATTATAAATTAACCCCGCATGCGATATCTAGGTAGAATTAGATTGTTTTACTTAACCATTATTCTTTATATTCTTCCACTGAATGTGTATAGCTGACGTTTTGATTATTTGCGTATGGTTTGTTGGTTTACTTTGTTAAGCAGATAGTTGGTTTTTTGCATACATGTTGCCCATTAGGAAATTTCTCCATTTCATTAGGATCAAAGACGCTACCAACACACAGTTCGCGCACTTATTTCGGAGGCCAAACTGTTGACGCCTATTGTTGAAATCAATCACCAAAAAAGTGCTCATTAAAGACGTGTCTCAAGCGATCTGGCGATCGCACAAACGAAATCATAAATCGAAACTATCGTCCTTAAAAAAATACAAATCTGAAACCATTTTCACAAACGTTTATCACAACGAACTACGGAAACAGTCGCGAATAGATTGCAGACCAATCGTGAGCAGTATCTTGTTGGGTGAACTTGTTGTGGGATTAAATTACGTAGAGCAGCAACAAAAAAATAAAGTATTAAACCCTCAAATTATTCGGTGATGTCTCTGGCTGTACGGCACTTTGTCTGGATCAGGCTTGTGCTTTCATCATACATACTTACTAGTAATGTGGGCATTTGTTCAAATACAATGAATTGCAATCTGATTAAGTTGTTCAGCTACAGATAAAACGTCACGGATGGAAATATTTGGACGCCCAATGGAAACAAATTATTTTGATATGCTACTTATAAGTAGCGCAAACAATAAGATTTGAGCTGCCGATTCGAAGGCCTTGCCCGGGATCTGATCGTTTGGGCGGCTACAAGTTTGTCACAGGCACATCAAAGTTAGATGAGACAGATATCAAAAATTGAAGACGCTTATCTGGTTAAATATTCGTAAAAGTTTAGCCACGATCGGCAAACCATCGCATGTCGTAAGCTGAATAAAGGATGGGGATGTGAGCACCACACTAATTTGAAGTTTATCAGTTTCCGTTCCTAGTGCGAAATTTACCTAGCAGTGACCGGCTCCAACGAGCTGTAAACTTGAGCCGTGTTTGCTTTTCAGTTTTACATGAAACAAATTTTCATTAGATATCAAGGATCCTGTAATGTTTGTTGTTAGTAGTACCAAAATATTTTGTGTATTGCTTACAGCTCGTAACGAATGATCAACAATACATTGCAACTGCTATTGTCCCTCACGATTATTGATGGCTGAATAAAGGCCATTTTAAAAGAGAATACTTTTACCACTCACTGTATACATATTCCATAGTCTTCTGTTGAGTGGTAAATCACATCTTCTTGAAGAATACATCGCGAAAATTTAATAACGGTTTTGTATTTCTTGTTTGACAATTAACATTTGGCTAGGTGATCTCACATTACTCAGCTTCTCTTGATACTAATTTCATGATGAAAAGCAGGAGCTTTGGGCTAGCGAATTCGTTTTTAATAATGATCGCCACTGATACTGCAACTAATTGCTCATAAATTATTTCAACGGCTATCATGAACTCTTCCAACTCTGATTCCAATGTCGTGGATTCGTACCAAGAAACCTGGCGCTTAAACCTGTTGCCATTCACAGGTGAAGAACAAACACCTGTGTTAATCTGAGTGGAGCTAAAATGTATCGACGTGCTATCTATAAAAAATTTCAGCCTGCATTTGAGTTTCTTATTGTGTCCAAATTCATCCGTATATCATGGTGTATCAAGTGTAGCCAGATTGTTTTAAAGTCCCATCAATCAAACACTTTCTAAAGTAAATACAGACAATAAACAAGGGCAAGGTTGTTTCAGTAGATTGCTGTACGATTAGGTGCAGCTGAAAATATGACCAGTGCAAGACTTTGCAGGAAACTGTCTCAAATGAGGATAATACACGTCTTGCAATCTATCAACAGAGTCAATCACAATTTGCTTCTTCAAAAACTGATGCGTTTAGGAATCTGTGATCCACGCCTCTCAGAGTTGTGCGACTACTTGTCGGATCGCCGCGCATGAGTTAGAGTAAATGGAGTGCTATTTAAAAAATTAAAACCGCTAGTGGAGTCCCACAACGTTCTCTACTAGGCCCGCTTTATTTTCTCCTATACGTAAAAGATTTACCCTCACTCATCATTTAAAAATGATCCTTTTCGCGGATGATATCCAAATTAAGACGCAAATCAGTTAGGCAAAAGACAGTGAGAAACTTCATAGCGATTTGGACAACGTGTCAGATTAGCAGCAATGAATGATTTGACATTCGACAGACGAAAAAGCAAGATGCTTCATCTGGGCAAGAATGTTGCTCGGGAAGTAAAAAGTTTGCATAGAGCGCTTTGGAAAAAGATCTGGGAGTATGGATTTGTGGAAACCTGAATAGCAGGGTTTACTTCCAGAATATTAATCTACAGACCAGCTGATTGTTAGACATATTTCGAAGAATATCTGAAAGATTCTCGCTGGTAACATTACCAAGGATAATGAATGTCCATCTTCGCCCTACGATGGAGTATGCGTTAGAGGTCTGGGTTCCTTGGTTTCGAAAAGGTATTGCTCTCTTTAATAAAATCCATCACAGAGCAACAAAGTTAGTGACGGGTGTTAGGGATGTTCCGTACACCTAATGTTTGAGACGGGAGGGTCTATGTGACTTTACCAAAAGGGTATACGGCGCGATATTATTCTGATCGATTAAATTGTGACTACCGAAGGATATCCATTAGGACACTTTTTTAAAGTGTGACGAGAAAGCAACACGTGGACATACCCCATCCCTTTACGTCCCAAGTTCCCGTATTGATTGTCGGAGCCATTTTTGTTGTACGTGCTAGAGCCACATGCTTCGAGGAGCTTCATCATTTTTAATTTGCATGCAAAGAATGATTTCACACCGCAAGGTTTTCATGAAGGCGAACAGCGAAAACAAACACAGCATTCTTTGGCAGCATTCAAAGCTTTGACCGGGAGGTTTTCAAGCTCTTTGTAATTTCCATTTCGCATCTCGCGGATCTCATCTCTCCTAAGTGCAATGCAGTGAACCGTGGCCTATGATTAGGTTGATCAGATGTCTTGGAAAAGGTTGTTAATTCACTTGCTCTTCAAAATTATTCATCATTTTCTTGCTTTGACCAATACTCTCTGATTAGTGATTCGTCTTAACTCTTAATGAACTAAACAGAGTCTCACAATTTACCGGAAGCGTTCTCGCGGCTATAAAAAAGTTGTTACAATTACTCGATGAAGTACACATATCGCTGTTCGTCAACTTGAACATATTCACGAGCTCAGTGCTGTATGACATCTTGCTGTCTGGGCTGAACACAATTCAATGTTTGATCTTGATTAGTTTACTAAACAGGTCAAACTATACTGATTTGGACTTGGGGGTTCATTCAATAGCGGTATTTCAACTGCATTTCGTTTTAAACGAAGCCATTAAAAATATTACTCACATTGCATTCTGATATCTTGCAGCAACCATGGAACTTCAATCTAACACAGCTATTCGATTTGATTCTACGAAGTGTGGTCCAGTGGTACACTCGTTGCCTGGCGCAATTTTTCGCAGTGAAAATGGATACATGCGCTAACCCTAATCCTTTTTCATTAGCTTCTAAAGTGAAATGTTTTTCTCCTAAAGAACTTAGATTCAGATTATTCTGACTACCAAAGCAATAAAATTCCATAAGATAGTACTTGCATATCTGTTGGAGCGAATCTGTATTGTTGTAGCCAATCAGTTGTATAACACTGCCATCACCACACATCATGGAAGACGTACCCATCTTACAAAAGCAATGTAGCTTTCGTTTTAACAGAGATGGGTTGCTAGTTCATCGTCCAATGCTCCTTCTTTTACACTCGGGCTTAAGAAGGGTGATCGACGAGAACCCCCATATCGTTTACCTTCCATTTATATCGAGAAAAATTTATTTTAATCTTTTTAGTTATAACATCTATCGTTGGTCTGGTTGTGAGTGAACTTCTATTTTGCATTTTTTCACGTGTTCGATTTGATTAGTGCCATCGATAAGAAAGACGTACCCACGTGATGCTTTAATTGTTGTCCTTCACAATTTGCACGTGATCAAATTCAAGGTCAAGGCCACAGAGAAACAAAGTGCCTTATCCATAAACGTTGAGGTTGAGCAAGATGAAAATAAGATTATGGAACTTTAATCACTTTTTAAAAATGTTCAACTTGAATGCTTTTGGGATCGACGGGGTTAGCCCGACAAGGCAGGCCTTGTGAGATGGAATCCAGATATTGTCTATGCCGATGCCATTCTCGTATATCCAATTTAACCAACTCCGCTTACCTTAGACGTTACTCCATGGTGGAACTCCAGCTTCTAATAAGTGTTGTTGACTTAAACAGCGGAAAATAAACATGGAGTTCTAATGACGAGCTCACTATGTTGCAGTCTGAGAATTCGTTTGAGTTGTACTGCATTGTGATAATAGGTACAGCGTGCCTGAAAATCCCCCAACTTAAAGTTCCGTCAACAAGCTGGACAAGATCTTGAACAAGATTTCCGTTGTTTTGTTAATTGCTCCAAAACATAATTATTAGTGTGAATTTTTCGAAAATTTTATTCATACTTCCTGATATATCGTGGAATAGATTGCGATTTCTCCGCAAATAATCAAACTCATTGCTGACCAGTCCTGTGACCATTTCATATCAAACCACCAAGTCTACACACTTACCATTCGACTCCGCCGTTTCATGAACACTTTCAATCGATCCTGTGCCCCGTCCAACTTATTTTCCGACGCGACCTGTGCTTGCACCCACGGATTTTGCAACAACGCTGCCGTGGCGAGTCGCAATGTCGGGTCCAGCACAAGCAGTCTCCGAGTCACTGCAGCGGCAGAGTAGCTGATCTGCTCCCAATGTTCGCCCGTATAATCAAAATCCCCCTTCAGCATGGCGTGGTACAGTTCAGTGTTTTCCTTTGGATAGTATGGGTCACATCCGGTGAGCCTCGAAGAGAATAAAATACGAAATTTATGGTTCTACGAGAGATTTTGAACAGCGTTTGGTAAATTTACTTAACGGGTTTTTTACAATTGGTAATCATCATATCTCGGGATTCTCTTACATTTGATTCGGGGCTTTAATGCATGTCACGTATTTCACACCCGAAACTCAAAATATTTACTACACACTAGAGCGGACCTCTATCAAGCGTCATCGTCTGCTATATATAATTAAGGTTTGTCGGCAGCTTCACTGATTTTGGCAATTATGATGACATCATCATCATCTGCTTCTATGCAAAGCAGGTTTAACATATGATAATCCTCCTCACGTTGTATTTCGTTTTATTATAGGTAGAAAATCCGCGAGGCGTAATCCTGTGAGTTAGATTTTCCTATGGTTACGAAACCTGGCAAATTCAAGCGGTGGATGTCCGCTAAGTTTCTATGCTTAGCATCGTTGCCCGTGAATGATTATTCGCATTCGGTGTCTGTTGCCTATTAGAAACTTGTATGGACTGACATCGGCTGGTTCAAGAAACGAGATGTGGGTTAATATATCGTTTGAAAACCGATCGGAATTAAATGCTTGCATGTAAAATAATCCCGAAATCGCCTTATTATATTGAAGATTGAATGCTTTCAAAAGCTTACATTTTAATGTGAACAGATGTTTTCCGGAAATTATTGGGGAGTTCGCTACACACACCCACATATCTTCAATGTTGGAGGGACCGCGCTGTTGTCTTGGTGTTACATTTACTACGGGTTGTTGAATAGCGTATGCTCATCAGATGAAACGACAGCTTGTTTACGATTTTAGACGAGAGCGGAAGTTATCTATTTGCTTGGCTTATCGTTATGTAAGCAGAGAGAGGAGGAAAGATTCCGAAAGTGATACACTCAGAAGAAGAGCAACAGTACATTTCGTTTTGTATCGCAAAGATGCAATCGATTGGCCTAAATCTCGGGGTGGCCGAACAGTCACATGGCATAGACAGTTAAAAACCCTTACTATTAACCTTTCTAATGTCGGCGCAGCGCGTTTTCCAGACTGGTGTCCCCGCGATCAGATATCGCAATGGCTAGTTACGCTTCAAGTTATGTCCCGAAACCGTGTTCAATGGCGGTCTTGCACTAAGCATATTCTTGAAGTATTTGCTTAACCTTGTATGTTGTCAAGCGGAGTGACGAGAAAAGCTTGTTATGATGCATGACAATAAAGGCCGCTAGGAAGCTGCCGTGCTGACGTCGCTCTACACGTTCACGAAACTTGTTTGAATGCATGTTCCATTCTAGGTGTAGGCACCTCTTCCCAGTTTGTTTGTGGTTACTCTTCTATAGAGGCCGTAGCAATTTAATTCCCACCCTTCCCCATCTTTGAGGATTTTACTTTTTCATGGTTGTATGGCAGTTAAGCATTCGGTACGTGCTACCGGTGTGATGCTGTCGTTGATGATGATGTGGTTTTAATATACGATCAGCGAAAAAATGGACTCACATTATATGAAGTAGCATTCCCATACACCACAAGTCGACATTTTTGTCGAACAATTGACTCTGAAGCAATTCGGGCGGGCAGAATATCTGATCACAGCAAACCAGCTCCATATTGGTGCCACCTATTAGGAACTTGTATAGACTTGCATCCGCTGGTTCAAGAAACGAGATATGTTATTAAGAGTGGACTAAAACGTGTTTTGTGATCGATTGAATAATAAACATTTGTTTGAAATTAATAATGTTTAATCGATCGAGTAAGGCAGTCGACTGTGACAGTTGGTTTTAAGTACAACAGATTATGACAGTTTCTTCTACCATAACTCCAGTTCAAACGCTTCCTCGTGCGCAATGGGCCACGTCTTCTGGACTTTTCCGTTTCATCGCTGTTCATTAACGGTTCATTAGCCAAACTCGTAAGTAGTTTCCGGAAACTAACCAAGAATCCAGCATCAAGAACGATTGCAAAACCAGAGACTCCCTACTCCACTTCAAAGAAGCCTTTGGAGTGATGTGATGCTTACATACAGAATATTAAATACCCCACATTATCCTTTCAAACATTTATTCAAATACTTTGAGGCACAACATACACACAGCCACTCAGCGACACTACACATTTCCCACTCCCGTAACAACTGTCGCCAATATTTTTATTGTGTACGTGTCTGTTTCCTTTGGAATTCCCTACCCGAAACTCTTGCCATCGCTCCCAGCGTCGAAACTTTCATTCGAAATTTGGACATTTATTTGTTGCAAAACGATTTAACGACCCCTTCGTATTGACTCATGGTAAGTTCTAATCGGTGTTAGCTTACACTGTATCCGATGGGAAGACCTGACACGAAGATCTGTTCGGTTGAGCGACCACAACAGATGTTGGTGGCTCCTTCTAGACTGGTCGGGCAAACAACGCTACTCAAATGTGCCAGTCTGGAGAACAGTTCATAAACGCCTAATTGCGATCGGTCAAACGGTGGAAGGTAGCCCAGGTCGTTAAGGCGTGGGACTACAATGGTGACGGTCGGGGGTTCGAATCTCACCCCTGAAATGGAGGATATGCACCGCTGATGAGCTCAAATAAGAGCGAAACTCGAGTCCAGTGCTTCCAATATGGACCGTCGTGATCAACTTTGTGAATAGGTCGATGGGCTTGGCATGGATGAGTAGTCACAAATATAAACAACATATTCTCCAAATATCGCTCATGGTAAGTATTCAACTGAACTACACTTGCCATTGCATAATTATTTTTATTCCTTTCCATGAACGAATATTTACTATGACATGTTAACTGTAACGCTATGTGCATTTTGTGACCATAAATTCTGGAATCTTGAAAACAAAGTGTGAGCGTAACTCGGCGATACTCTAAAGATTGACACGGCCAAGAATAAAACACGGTATCCAATGACAACAGGATACTCGAATAGAATAAATCAGTAACGTGTGTCGCATTAAGTAAGTCTGACCGAAGAAGAAAATTGACCATAAAAGCGAATTCGGTTACATTTATTGTCATCTATGTTTAACAAACCAGTAAATACTCTGGCCAACAGGCAGTCATTTCACAAAGCGGGTTTATCGAAATCAAGTTTCAGGAAGCATACGTGAGTTACGAGAAAATTATCGAATATAATATGCACTGGTATATCTCACCAAACACAAAATATCAACGTAACAAATGAACACCACTGTTAAACGGTGTGTTTACAAAGAACTATGATGTTCAAGTACAGCATCACCAAGTGATTCCAGATCAAGAGCTCAAAAATGAATGCGGGATGTGTGAGCACAGCACTCAATTGGTGAAATACCTTTTTGAAGGAGGTCATTCAAGATGCGATGCGTATTTCACGGTAGAAAGTGTGTGCGTTTTGTTAATCGTGGGAAATCACCGGCGAGATCGTTCCAAACATTTCCACGGCATATCCGGAAGCATGCTTGTAAGAGACCGCTTAATGCAAGCTTTGCTTCAGGCTACTACATAAGCAGTTTCCAGAGGTTGTCTGATTCGGATAATTTCATCTCCGTTTCAGTTGTACAAACAGATGTATGTAATTTTTTGTTGTGTGTTGTGTGTTCGCTGAGCTGGCATTGTAACAGTTTCGTCATCAAGCTTGATGACATCGTCAGCTGAGCTTCTTGCGAAGTGTTCGTAACCGTCGTGTTTTCTGATTTTATACACTGACCGTTCTGTTTATTTCCTCAACATTGGTTGTTCTTAAGGTCACACGGCTTAATGTTCGGTTTCTCATTGGCACATACATGCCTGTATGTATTAAAAAGACTTGCCGATTTTGGGTACCTCTTGTAGCTAATTCTTCACAGTCCATTCCAAATCGCTTTGCTGCTGTCAACAGTCCGCAGTGAATTCTTTCAACGCCCAACAATTAACATCGTCGCGAAAGAGAACCACCATGCATTTTTCGTGGTGTTGATGTAAACCACGAACGAAACTGACCCAGGCACGGGACTGCGTTACACCATTTTTTGAATCAATGACTCGACAATGTTCTTTGTTTATTCAAACATTCGCTTCAGAGAGGCAACTTACAATCGAGAATTATCGCTGTCTGCTGATGGTCACCTGTTTCAGTTTTGGCAATACTCGAGAGTGAATTATTTGATCAAAGGTTTTAAACAAATCCAAATGCCAAACGTGTAAGCTAGATCCTTTGGGAACCGCATGAGCGAGATTTGCGGAAACCATGCTGCGCTGCAGATAGTATACTTTACGATTCAAGGGGACCAACAATCTTCTCTCCCAGTATGCGCGTTAAAACGTTTGCCATTAGCTTGAAAGTTCCTTTTAAATGGTAAACGACAGTTAACAGCTAACCAGTCGTCACACTTATTTTACAAGCAACCGTGGGATTCGCATCATAGATTAGTCAAGCAAATGGAAATAACTTGACTCAAAGTTACATCGAGCTTTGACCAGTGAATAAATAAATGAATCATAATTAGATTAGAACTAAAATGCCAACGCACTTATTCGCACAATCGCATCGTCTTCCCGTGAACTGAGCAGAATATTTTCCGGCTGTAAGGAAACAATGTCACAGAGTTCGCTCAAATTGAAACATAGCATGAAAGAAGAAAAAACTAGAGCAACGAGAGTGCATTTCACATTGAATTCATGCACATTTTCTATTTTCCAATCCTTTATTAAAATTTTAGACCTCAAGTTCAAACTTCACCACCAATACAATTTGAATGAATCCTATTTCATAGAAGTAGTCATGCCTTGAAGTTATCTCCTACCTGTCCTAATATATAGAACATCAACCAATGGCTCAGGCATAAACCGGAATATAGTCCATGTTATTTGCTTACAACCTCACGCTTCCAATCAATATGCAATCACCACCAAATGTACATGATACCCTATGAATTTTCGTGCGTTTTCCTGCAGGTACCTCTGGTAACTCCCGAACACTTGAACTGGTGAATAGGGTATAGAATTTTGTCTCAATAGTGGTAATTTATTTTACCTAATAAATATGACAACAATTGAATTACCAAGCTGTTTAGATACAATTTAAAATATGGTGTGCGCATAAACTCCAGGTTAATCAAAATTAACTGAAGACGTACGTTCTAATCGTGAGATTGTGCTGCTAGATATACTGTTTATTTTTATTTTCCCATTTTCGAAGAGTCGGTACATTAGTCATTTATAAACAGGTTCTCGAGAAAACAGTCAGGTGGCTAATAGCAGGTAACCATAAAGAACAAAAAGTTATGACAATGCATCATTCTCGTTTAGGCAGGGCGTGAATGTGGGAGTATATCCAGAACTGGATCGTTTTCCAAAAAACACGGTATGTAATTAGCCAGTTTCTGGATGAAATATTTGGAAGCAGATCCAATAAAAGACACCAAGAAATGCTTGCAACCTCGGGCTCAGAATGATATGAACTGAACAGGCCCCTGATGTCAACAGCGAATAAGCTCAACCAAAAGATATCTAAATATTCGGTTGATGACCAGTGTCTACCAAGAGCTGAAAGCTAGTTTGCAAGTAAGCTGTTCCTAGTTAGCTACTTAAAACTATTGGATTTTCTCTGAAAACTGGTAATCTGAGCTCAGACACTCCACGTTAGTGACACTTGAAATAAACAGGTAACTGATTACAGATCTATTTTTTCTTTGGTTTTTCTGAAATAAAAAGTAGCTCAGACGTGACGCTGGTTCCTGATGCCCACTAATCTGTATGCTCCTAAGAGCTACATGTATCTGGAAAATTGACGTGTCAAGACGTGCTGATGTATGTACTTATATCGGGGTGATACGCAAAGCATTGTGGTATATATACACCATTTATTAATCAATATATTGTAAAGTGTACTAATTGCGGCGCACATTATTCCTAATAGCTGGGAAAGGCGATTAACGAGTCCGGGATGTCAGAAATTAATGCGCGCGTTCTTCTGTTGTTACCTTAGCCTATGAATCATATATGCTTACCTTGAGGCCCT
Source organism: Atriophallophorus winterbourni (assembly GCA_013407085.1). Lineage (NCBI taxonomy): Eukaryota > Metazoa > Platyhelminthes > Trematoda > Plagiorchiida > Microphallidae > Atriophallophorus > Atriophallophorus winterbourni. Next base: position 6,566 of record JACCGJ010016849.1, on the reverse strand, counting down.
TGTGCACTATATCGTAGGCATGCAGATGATGAACCCCTGAGGCAATTTGTTCGAAATATTTCGCAATTATTTTCTCATTGTATGATTCCGTACGTGCTAACCTAAAAACATAAAATAGTAAAAGCGAATTGACATTTTAAACATGGATTATTGAAAGCAATCACTTTGTACAAAATTAATGCAATCAGATTGTTAGCAACAAATTAATGATTAGTATACATTGTCGAGTTGAGGTTTGAGCTTGTTCTCGAGAGCGACCTTTTACATGATACAAAAAATCACTTTCGTTGACTAACAGATAAAAACATGCAATACAAAACGGATAAAATGATCGTTTATGACTTTGTGTAGTTTTTAAAATAGTCTTCAATTTGAAGCAGTTTACAAACACACCTCTCCTCTAATAAGCGTTTTAACGCTGATTCTTTAATGATAAACAAGTATTATTTAAACGCCGTTCTATGTTATGCTGCCTAAGCCTGCACACCATAGTTTCGAAGAGACATTTTGCTTTAGAACCGCCTATAACACCTGCCTGTCGGCCGTTTTTAATATATACCATACGTTAAGTGCCTCCGACGATCGGGCCTTGGACTCTTACAAAAATTTGGATGCAAGGTAAACTTATTTTAACGTAGAAATTACTTCATACTTCTCCCCACTCCTCAAAAAATTTATTTAAATCCTAAGCTGCCCGAAATATCATGGTTGTATACTGGATATTTCACACTCCGAACAAAAATACTGCAGTTATTTTCATTTAGTTAGTTTGAAATTCACTAACTGCCAATTTAATAAACACCATTAATTACATATGAAGTAACCCTGATGTTGACAGTACATTTCTTTGCCCAACCCCAATCATGTGCATCGATTCCTATGATATTTATTTAGTGATTTTGGTAACTATATTCCGACCTCTTGATTATTACAAAGTGAAATGCTTTTTTAATCATAAATCTTGATTTTTGAAAATCAAATTATTGTGAAGAGTTTTATTTCGTTACAAATAGATAAACTTTAATACACATCTGCTTCTCATACATAAATCAATCGACTATATTAGTACGATTCACTATAACGTTCAACTGTTAACTTCAAACGAATATTATGTACTAAATTTATATATAAAAATAAAATCAAAGTAATTTAATGATAACAAGCAGCGGATAAACAGGGATAAACCTCTTTCATTAAATTTTATAACCAAGATATTATATTTTCATATATATATATATATATTCAAGGAAGCAAAATTCGTTCACGAATGAATATGAACATCTGTTGTCTGTTTGTGCATCAAATAACAAATATAAACTCGTCAGGTTCTGTGTGTGTGTTCCTGTTGCATTCACTTACAACTTTGACTCCGGAACAACCACAGAAGAACGTGGACCACGCGTGGAAAAGGAATATATTATTATTATTTACTAGATTTATGACAGTTTAGATGATACGAAAACTGGGGTCCACGGGTTATAGAGGAGTGTCGTGGGCACAGGGTTTGAAGACATCCGAAAATTCCGTCATGCGAGCAGCGTAATTCGGTGCAGTATCAGAGATTAGGAGTCCATTAATTTGTATGGGTGAGTTACACAAATAGCCGATGATGTAATTCTTTGTTGCATTGTCAATGAGTTTCCGAGTACTCATATAGACTGCAAGATTAAAGTGTCAGAATAAATCGGCTCTCAACGTAGGGATTTTGATTTCGAAAACCATTAAAATCAATCAAAAGTTACGTTGCAGACCGAGGCCCATGGAGCGTGGTCATTGGCCGCATGTAATGATTCGAGTAGAGTTAGCCGCGTGTAGATTCAATGCAGAGTGGTTTCGGCGTTCTGAGTTCGTAGGTTGGATGACGCTCAGTTCGGCTCTTGTGTCGATCAGAAAACGCATCTTTGTCAAACTATCAGTGACAGAAAATGAGCGGATGGTGTTATTACTAAACAGAGCTACCGCCTCTAATCCTTGGCATCGCGGTTTCCCAGATTGTCAGGTTGTGCTTTGTAACTGCATGGGGACGTGCATTGAATGAATTCGCACCGATTTTATGTCAAATGTTAGTTTTCTTACTGCAAGAACGGCTTCAAAATCTGTTTAAGTGTTGAGTTTGTCTGATTAAATCGCTGATTTGGGATTTTAAATCAGATATATCCTTCTTAAAAGTTGCGCTGGAAAGAATAGAAAGGGGTTAGCTGACTGTGTAGATTGATGTATTAACAGATATGTCATAGACTTCATCTGCAACTTGAGCAAGCTTGTCGAAGTTACTGTCGGCTTCCATGATAACCGGAACTTTGAAAACATCATTCGGCGAACTATGCAATCAGATCTGTCGTAGCACTCTGTCATCGACTTTCTGCGTACCCTATAAACGTATCAAATTCCGTAAGTGTTGTGAAGGTGTACGATCACATAACTCCACGCAGTATAAAAATTTTCGCAAATTGTTTTCATCGGTGGAACTAATTCGAGAGATAAATGCAGATTTGAGCTTATCGTAAGTATTTGTGGCACGTTGATTGCAAATTAAATCGGCAACTTCTCTGGCAACGGAGGTTGGAAGCATTCTGACAACGTGGTTGTAGCGTTTGCGTTGCGACACATCTCCAATGCAGCTTTGATTTGTGCAAACCAGAGACGAGGATCGGTTGTGTCGAAGGCGGTCAAGAAAAAAATGATTAATAAAATCGACTTCCTTCTGGTCCTCATTATTCGTATTGAGACTCATTACGCGTATGGTATGGGTCATATAGAATTAGATGAAAGTTTGAGCATCAAGATGCAAGATTCAAGATTTATGGTTATAAATGCAATTCATTTTACTGTACCACAAATTTGATAGCATCTATTATTATGCAATCGATTTCGTCTCATGTTCGGAAAATCCAACTTTATCAAGAGCAAACGTCTGAACGAAATCTATAAGATTGTACCTAAAGACGCATACGAAATGATCTCAGTTTGGCATGTAGACTTATTTACACCACAACTTATCCGCTTCAACATTTACTAGAGTACGACAATTTAAATTGAACACAAAAGGAATAGGATTTGAGCTTCTTACATTTGCGATTAAATATTAGCCATAATTTTTATCGGTTATAAATGGTTCCGGTTGAAACGCGCCACCGAGGAAAAACATTTCGCTCAAAATCAGTTGTGGTTTTCACCTCGAAGCTTGATGAATACTTGACCAGCCATGCGATATGTTCATAGTAAATCTCGGAAGGTCATATGCGCTTCATCCCATATACCTTATAATAATGTGTTTTCAGGTTATTGATTTTTATGGCATAAAACGGCCGAGTTATGTGCTGACATAAAATCCCTGAATACTAATATTTCTTTAGTCGGCAAAATCTGTTGCACTAATAAAGAAAAATTAGTTCGTTTTCTGACTACAGTGGAGCGCAATTGTACTTAATAAAATGAAATATTCCTATTTTCATTAATATGAATATTCATGTAGCAACTGATAGATCAATAGATTAAACAATCTGACAATATTACAAGAAAATGGATACTAAACAAGATATATGGAATTATTCTTGGCGACAGTTATTCTGCTGTTGAATGAAAATACAGATACTAGTAGCAATAACACAATTATGAAATTCTATCAGGAGGGAATGAAAAAGTTTTTAAGGGAGATAGAGTTTCAAGAAGAACTGTGCATTCCAAACTAAGCCTCATGTTTTGTATCTATGCATTAAACATAATCATAATTACTGCGTTATAATCGACCAAATATCCAATCGCCATACAAATACGACCAAATTAAAGCCTAAATTTGATATGTTATAAAAGAACATTAGTACCAACAGAATATGTTAAGAGCAAGCACAATCACACTAAGTTAAATTCATCTCGAATGACACTTAATCGGTATTGGAGAACAATTAAAATGAAGCATCACGGCGGGTTTTACCGTTTATTGTCACACATTAACTCTTTCTCAAAAAACAACGTCTATGGTCTTTTTAAGCAACATCACTTAGCTTTCTTTCCTTCTTAGTATATAATGATGGCAACACTCTTAAATGGTTCCTGATTCATTTTTCATAGCAATGTTGAGTTAATTAGAACAACCTCTAGAGATGTTCTGATGCACGTTCTAAGGGCATGCCATGAGCTAGTCTTCTACTACTGGGGCTATTAAACTGATCATGCTAGTTGATAAGATTTTGATCAGGGTTTTGAGTAACACTCTCAGTATTTACTTTATGTAGTGTGTCAGGGATATAAAATTATAGATCAAGGAAGAATTCGAGTAGTACGATGATCGTGCTACTGAAATTTAGCACGCTAGAAACAAAAGCATTCATTCAGTTCAATCGTTTTGAAAACTTAATTTTCCTTATAAACAAAAATGCTATTCCAATGCAGTCTTATCACAAACATGTGACTACCCGTTCTGTGTTGTTTGTACTCATCAGTTAGGGACAGTAAAATCAGGAACTGCATGCACTTGAAATAGCGAGAAAAAGAGAAACAAGTTTTGCTCGTATGATTTTGTTGCATAAGGCCGGTACGATTAACCTGTTTAAACACATGTGTCCTAACACATGCAAAATGGGGCTAAACCTAAGATCGTGAACGAAAATGCTCATTTACATATATTTCCATAACACACATGCTGCTACCGGTTTCGTGCTGTTAGCGTTTCTATATCATTCCTCCACTGTGTCAAGCGCATGCAGATCCTGATTCCACTGCCCTACTTGATGAGTGCAAACAGCACGAAACCGGTCATGGGGTGTGCGTGTGATGGAAATGCATGCAAATGAGCTTTTTTCATGATTATGGGTTTAAACCCTATATAAATGTGTTTGCTGAACAACATTTTAGGATAGACTACAGGGAAATTTCTCGCGTCCAATAGTGGAAGATGTTAAATAATAGAATTTTAGATGAGCCTAAAGATTGCGTTTTCTTCGCAAGTTCAAGGCATGTTGTGGCACTTAGTTTAATTTAGTTGTTTCTTTAAATATTTTCTTGAATAGGTGGGAAATTTGTAACGACAACAGATGTTGCTGGCTTCTTCTGCACTGGTCGAGCAAAAAAGTTACTCAAATGTGTAAGTTATGGAAAAGAATCATAGAAACGTTTAATAACGATCGGTTAAGCGGTAAACGGTGGCCCAGGCCGTAAGACGTTGGAATAAAATGATGGTGGTCTGGGGTTCGAATCCTTTCCGAAACGGATGATATGCACTGCTGATGACTTCAAATAAGAGCGATACTCGAGTCCAGTGGCTCCATTATGTAGCGTTTTGATCAACTTTTTGAATATTTCGATGGGCTTGGTACGGATGAGTAGTCACAAACAGAAACCTATTGTTTATTTCTAATCTCGACTACACAATACTCTGAGCCCAAATATCTCTTTCCTAGTTGAAATCAACTTAACCAGAATTTTGAATATATTGTTAGGAATTACCTGTGCATTAGTTGATGAGCCAGAAAGCAATATTGTATTTTCTACATAGACCGAATAGAGAAGCTTAACATCTAACTAAACGTTTACTTTGAAATGTGACATGGCATATATAAAAAGATTTCATTACTGACAGACTAATCTTAACGTTGAATAAAAAAAGCATAATTAGGATTGTAGCCATCACTGAAGAATTGAACTTTTATTTCGAGTGCATTTTGCGGTGATATTGTTTCCTGAATGGTCGTTGTAAACCCTTACATCTCAAGGCGTGTAAGGAAAACAGTTATCAACAATATTACGAAAAATGAATGCTGAAAGCCTTCCGATATATAACGTAATTTATTATATAATGGAAATCATTACCTTTCAAATAGTGTTTCTCCATCAACAAGGTCGCTAATGAGGTACATCCAGTTTTCTGTTTCATAGACAAGTTTCAATCGTACCTAAAAGTTTGTTATAAATAATACGAACCAAATTTTCATGTCTTATGCTAAGAAGAACACCAATACTTTGTGCTTTATCCAATATATTAGGCTGTTAATTTGCGATTTTATGGATGGTTTTTACCTGCTTTTGAATAACTTTGACTGCAACTGTTTGAGATGTTGCTTTATCTTCACATGATGCTACATATGATCCCCTCCCCCTGCAACACATTAGCAATTAATATTAACATAATATAATTTATTGAGATATTCAGCTGTTTTCGTACTCACAAAGGTTGAAAATTTCTCCTGGAAAATTTGAGGATATAAATTCTTACTTGCCGAGCTCTTTCAAAATCCCAAAACGCTGTTCAAATGGTTTATTTATAATGCTCTCCTGGATGACTTTATTGTGCATCACGAAAATGAAACTGAAATTTGACCTTGTGCAAACTTTCAAGTTTCGATTAAAGTATAATTAGCTCAGCTTAAATCATTTTGTACAAGACATTTTGTGACTGAAATCCTAATTAAAATTTTATATTTATCCCATAACTTTGCCACGAGAAGTTAACCACTAATCAATATTTCTCAAAAAGTCTTCATGCATGAGATTATTATGTGATGCAATAGAAAAAAATTGCACATGGCGAAATGTGGCGTGTTGGAATTAATTCTCCTCGAAATGATCCA
>JACCGJ010016848.1:0-75578 GCA_013407085.1 Atriophallophorus winterbourni | reverse complement strand
ATCATCACTGTCGGAAACTGCTAGATTGCATCAGTACATCAGTGCACATACCTTGGTTAAACCATTGCGGATAACCTCTCGCAGACAAGGGAGTGATAAGCGAAGTGGCGCAGAAGCAGCTGTCATTCTCGTCCCGTTTGAACTCTCGGTTGGGGGTGGTAACCGCAAGCTGACGTAAAGACGGAAAATGATGGTGTACAGCGCGTGCGTACTGAACGCTTTACTGTACGGCAGTGAAACCTGGACCACCCACGCAAGACACGAACGGAAGCTGAATGCTTTCCATCTACGAAGCATCCGTCGTATCTTGAACATATCGTGGATGGACAGAGGGACTAATGCTGAAGTGCTTTTAAAAGCTGGTCTACAGAGCATGTTCACTCTATTGCGACAGCGCCGCCTGCGCTGGCTTGGTCATGTCTATAGAATGGAAAATGGTCGTATTCCGAAAGATCTACTCTATGGTGAGTTGCAACTAGGAAGTCGACCATTGGGCAGACCGCACTTGCGGTACAAAGACGTTTGTAAAAGAGATATGAAAGCTATTGGCATTGACCCGGCGAGTTGGGAAGAACTTGCTCTCGACCGCTCACATTGGAGGCACTGCGTAAAGCGTCGTCTGCATGCTGGGGAGGAGCAGATACAGCTCTTGGCAGCTGAACGCAGATCACGCCGACGACGTGCAACTAACGCAATACAACCGAGTTCTGACTATCGTTGCCAGCGCTGCGGGAGAGATTGTTCCTCCCGAATCGGACTGTTTATTCACTCAAAAAGCTGCAAAACTTGAACCATTCACGTTTGTGATGTCCATCCATGGTCGCATCGACGAAAAGGAGGCCAACAACAACAATAATGGTGGTATGTGAGATGCTGCAAGGTCTTTGACCTTAGACTTTCGTTTAAAAAGCTTTACACACAAGCCAGTGGGCTGAGATGGCGTTCGCCAGTCCTCTATCCATCGACCTTCCTAGTAGGGGTAGCTCTTCTTGTGCTCGATGGAACCCACCCAGTACACAAACCATCGCACCATTTTTAGGTCCAGTCTCTGAGCGGAGGATTATGATAAAATAGGTTTTAAGAGGTACATCTTACAGCCATTTACGTTTAGTTCTCATTCTCTAATGCAGCGTTTTAGTTTTCGTTAACATGACAATAAATCTCCACCGTTAAAACCTCGCACAGTGGTTGCCACTAACAGGGCATTCAAACCGCTTGTGAGCAACCCATTGAGTTTCCTACGACCATCCACCGAAGTTATCCGTTTCGCCTCTTTGGTTCTCGGTCGTGCACTAGTTCACTATCTGGGTTAATTTTGTTGGAAGACACGTCAGAACGATAAAACAGCTTCGATTATCACTAGCTTATTCTTTCAAATCAAAAGTATAAGCGTCAGCATACAATATACCACATGAGAATCCCACACTGTTCCCGCCATTGAACTTCTTGAGAATAAATTCTCGGATTTTTTTGACTTGCTACTCAGTGGGTGATTATCTTACAACGGTAGGTATCTGGTATTTTTCGCAATTCACACGACAACCCAGTTACAACTTGCAACACTGCGTTTTTCACTCCGCTGATGCAGACAAGTATTACCGAATGGGAATCGAAAAGTAATCTGTACATGTCGTCTACTTAGTGGAGCGAGAGTATATGGCCACAAGCATTACAAAAATTAAGGAGGCAGCAATTGATTACTAGGAAAATGATGAGCGTTAGGGATCCATGCAAACTATCACAGACAATCTGTACGCGACTGAAGATACTGTCAGGTTGTCCAGGACTAAACAGATACAAAGGATACTGGAGCGAGACTCTAGCGTGTTCCCAGTGACAAAGCAAATTAGCATGGTGTTATATGTGCAAAAATACAGCAAAAAGCTACGCGATATATATATATCTACTATATATATATATATATATATATATAATCTCAAACACTTGATAACACTAACGTAAAGATAGCTACACTTAAAAAGAAACTGAGCAACAAGGACAGCAATAGAGTGAGAGTAGATCATTCAACGTAGCTGACTAGTGAAACGGAAAACGTACAGCCAGAGTATGGCAAACTGACCGCATCCAAACAAATTGCCATGGGTTTTTTGCTCGAACGGCCTTTCAGCTGTATGATGCGTTCAAGAGCGGTGGTGGAATGAATGGAACAAGCAACGCCGTAGATAGTGTCCGTGGGAAGCGCAATAACACCTCCAGCACGAACGAGTTTGGCAATTTCCGGGAGTCGTTCTTTGGCTTGAAAAGCAAGGAAGATAAAGGGATCACGAAATTGCGTGAATGGCTAAAGGCAGTTGATGCGTGAGCTGCCGCACAAATGAGATCAGTTCACTTTGTACGGATGTGCAATTTTACAGCACATTTTTGTGCTGTGCGGCTAACATCGTGCTAAATTGATTGGCCAACGGTAATGAGCTGCATGCTGAAACACGCTGGAGTCTCACTACCATTTCTATTTCTATTTCCCCCTCATATCTGTCTAGGCCTGGGCAACCTGACAGTATCTTAGCCCACGCGCAGTCTCTGACTGTGCGGCACTTTGCCTGGACCAGGCCTGTGCTTTCATACATACATACATACATGTACCCAAATTCCCAAGAATCTTCTTTGAAGCCGACTCATCCTCCAGGAGGAGATAGTCGCACAAAAGTAAAAGTAAAGTAAAGTTTACTAATGGGAGGGCAAAGGGTTGTATCATTGGTTAACTGCCGTGAAATGGCAACAACATGATGTGTGAATCGAAGAATTGACAAGTGTGCCGAGGAGTTCATGCAGACAAATTGCACACAACTGCTTGATACGAGAGCTGGACATAAAGTGGACTAAACGAACAAGAAAAAAGGTTGGCGATCGAAACAAAATAAACCGGTTCGGAAGCTCGAAGAATCCGGGAAGACAAATTTTGCAGGGATGCTAAGGAAGGTTTTTCAGTTGCATGACATTCCTCTTCACCGGTCTGTCAAGTATGCGCTGTCGCTTTTGGAGCTCTGGCAATAGCAGGATGTCTTCTGTTAAAGTAAACAAGAATACGGGTCCAATCCAGATTGTTGCACAAATATGTTAACCTTTAATGGCTTCCAACACCGGAAAAACTATAACCCTCACAACGAAAACAGCTTGAGATGAAGATCTAGACACTTACGATGTTCGCAAATTTCCGATAGACATTTTAGCGGAAAATACGAATGATAGACCGGTCATCTTGAGTGTAGCAGTCACTAATGGGTTGTATGTTTAGTCTCGAAGAGCAAACTATATATAATGGTGAACTGTTCATGCAACTTCGCGACCAGCAGTAATTGTTCCGATACGAAAAGCGTTTATGTACAACAAAGAGCCCGTCAGATTGCCACCAAACTTCAATCCGAATAGGCTATAAGTGCTCATTAGAGAAGTCGTTTTGAAGTCTATCGCACTATTAGAAGACCCGTATAGATTTCGACATGTTGTTGTGTCAATGTCTTCCAAGATGTGACACTTACGGCCAGGAACTAGATATATTCTGAAATTCTCCAGTTTAAAGGCCGGTTGACACGCATGAGTAAAAGCCAGAGGTTTGTTTCAAAGTAGAATGCGAAATACAAGGGTTTCACAAATCGTAGCCGAGGAAGGGTCAATTCAAATCAAAGTATGAGGTAACATTCGCGTCACCTCGATAAAACTGACCTTCTTTTAGCTGAATAATTTTACCGGCCATTATCATGAAATTGCGAAGGTTAGAACGAAGAAGGAAGTGTTCTGACAAAACCATAAATGAAAAGCATTACAACTGAAAATTGAAAAAATAACAAAATCAAAGGATTTGAAGTGATATTTTTTACCAAAAACAAATGATATAATCTTGAAGAAGATACAAAAGATACGCACAAATGTATTCATTCTAATTGTATTGGCAATTCGCCCAGGCAAATACCCTACATGCTGCTAATTACCGGTGACAAGTCAATATAACACGGGGTTGTCAGCGCAGCACAGAATCACTGCACCAACACACGGCCAGTGCAACCTATCGGGCAATACTAGGTAAAGTACTAGCACCAACAGAGCTATTCAGCTACCAGGATGGTCAATGGATAACGGTAAAGGGAACGAAGTTTCAATATACGACATTGTAGGGTCGGGCTTCTTAAACAAAGGCTTCGAGTTGGGTCTCCTTAGCTAATGTTGCAAGACGAGTATTATCTCACCAACAATGAACAATGAACACTAGATAAATTGACAGATTCCCACGCTGGCTGTACACACAACGTAGGAAAACACGGATTATATGTAAGAAATCAGAAACCCAGATCCAGGAAAAGTGCCGCGCAGTCATAGACTACACATGGGTTAAGATATTGCCCATGTCTATAGAGGAATCAGAAATAAAAAGTTGCGAGATTCCAGCGTGTTTTCGCATGTAGTTCAGTAACGGCGACGAATTAATATAGCACGGTTACCGGCGCGCTACACATATGCTAGACACTGAGCTTCTGTTAATTATCTCCAATTATAGATAAACTCGTTATTACGACTCTAGCGCGAATTTACGGCCAGTTCGAGTAATGACCGGTAACGACAGTGGAGTGATAAGCCCACGGAAATGGATTTCGGGCCGTGGTAGACAGTGTTAGAAAATGGTTCCAGTATAACTAAGAGTAGCATTTAATTGGGCAGGTGTGAGGTGATTCGTGAGACAGTTGGATAGCCAATTCAGGCGTATGGACTAATAAGCCGACCACATTGAAACAGTTCTACTGAGCCAACTGATTTCGAGCATACAAAGCACCACAAACCCGACGAGTCCTCTTATGGTTCTACACGGATGTGCAGTCGTGCAGCATTCCTGTGAAGTGCGACTAACGTCGTGCTAAATTGATTGGTCAACGGTAGTGAGCTGCATGCTGAAACACGCGGGAGTCTCAATACCATTTCTATTTTCCCCCTCATATCTGTCTAGGCCTGGGCAACCTGACAGTATCTTAGCCCACGTGCAGTCTTTGACTGTGCGGCACTTTGCCTGGATCAGGCTTGTGCTTTCACACCATACCATACTATGGTTTCTACTAAATCGGGAAATTACAACGCATCAGACCTAGAGGCCTTAGTACAGTTATTGTTTGAGGATGGCGGTTGGGCCCTCGTACGCAAAAATTCAAACGTTACTAGAACACGAGTGATTCGTTCCAATCTGTTAAAGTGAAACGCAAACCGAGTTATAACGTTTCGGTATACTAAAAAGGTAGGTAAGTACGATCAAAATTGTCCATTGGTAGAGGTATAATGTAATTCAATGACAATACCTGTTTGCAGACATTTATATTGGCAACGCGATGCTGCCACCGAATGCAAACAATATTACACCGGCAACGACAGTCAAAACAGAAAACCAGCGAACATCTTTCCTTCGGATAAATCAGGTTTCGTAACCATAGAGAAGTATAGCATGCACGACTGCGTGGTACAGTTAACCTTTAGTATAGAGCGACACGTCGCGTCGTCGCCATAAAAGGCCACAGTTAGTAAACGCTACACCCGCTTAGCACACACACTGAAATATCGTCATCGGCACAAACGTCATCAAAGATCCAACTGTTTAGATAAACGAAGCTATCGACCAGTTCTAGATTGATATCACTGATAGGGAGATTTTGGGGGACCGCTTTAATCATGATGAACTCCTTTACACTCGTTAAGGGCAAAACACATGCCAAAACTTAAAGCTTCAATTACCAGGCGGTCCAGGGCTTTTCGCATTACATTAGAGTAGCCCACCAGAAAGAACTCCTCAGACAATATGTTGGCGAACAACGCTTGAATTTCGCAAATTAAGGCGCAATCGCTACCAATTATTATAATCAGACAGTATTACACCGTTAGCTAGAACATCAAGAAACAGACGCGGACCCGAGTACAGAGCCCTGGGGTAATCCGCATTGTATTGAAAACAATCGGAGAGCGATTGTCTGACGCGAACGCGGAGTGTCCTGGAGCGGAGGAATTCGGCTAACCAACACAACAGTGGGTTACCAATTCCAAGTAGGCCAAGCTTTTGCAGTAAAATAGCATGGTTAACACGGTCAAAAGCTTTGGAGAAATCCAAGTATATAACGTCGACACCATGGCTCGCATCAACAGCCTTGGTCCAGCTGTCCCGCGCCAGAAGCAAGTTTGTTGTACAGGAGTGTCCGCGGCGAAATCCATGTTGTTCGATGGCGACAGCATTCGTGTTCTCCATAAAAGCCATCAAATCATCGGATACAATAGATTCCATTACTTTGGAAAGCACAGGGAGCAGGGTGACTGGGCGGTAATTTGCAGGATCACTGCGGTTTCCACCTATATATATCGGGGTTATGATCCCCTGTTTCCAATCTTCGGGGACATGGGAGATATCGAACAGACGTTGGAAGTACATGGAAAGTGGTTCACAAAGTTGCACAGCAACCGCACGCAATGCTTTCGGTGTAATCTGGTCTACTCCAGGTGATGAATTTTCACGGAGCTGCATGATCTTTTTATATACACGTTCAGCGGTGAACAGAATAGTAGAGAGTCTAGGTGGGGGTGGGGTGATATTCAACGAAGATGGTTGGCAATTCTGGAATACCGGCATGTAGTGATCCTTCAGTGTATTTGCGGCTTCCATAGAAGTCGATGTGGAGCCGCCTTCAATTTTCAGTGGGGGGATTCCAGTTTTCACTTTTCTTTTGTCATTTATATGACGGTATAGCAGTTTTCGGTTTTTCAGAAACCGTGCAGTTAACTTGTTATGGTAATCCAGCTTATCTTGACGCACTAGAGACGTACAGTGGTTGCGTAATTGTCGATATGCTTCCCAATTTCGCGCACACTCTTCCGATCGGAAATTACTCCAAGCAGCGTTTCTGCAGCAGATCCACTTACGAGTTCTACTACGAATGAAAGTACGTAGGATACGTCGTTTGACTGTTTTGGAAGTCGATGATTGTTGCAGGAGACAGTGCCACTGGGAGACAAATCTGGACCAGGTGAGCTCAGGATCGCCATTTAACATGAAGTCGAAATTGTTAGCAGTGACAATTTCTTGAAACGCCTTGTAGTCCGTAACTACCCGTAACAGGGGTACCTCCTCGTCAAGGAATTCGGCGTAAGAAACGAAAAAATGTCAGGACGACGTGGTCGCTCTTCCCTAAGGGCGGTTCATAATGAATTTCTTCTACCATCAGTTCCTCGTTAGTCAGCACTAGATCGAGTAAAGATGGACAATCGCCACTCCGAAAGCGTGTAGCAACATTAACGTGGTTGTACAAAGGATGACTGCTGATGAAATCATCCAGATCCACAGCAAACGTATTTGGGCTGGGTTCGCCGACGACTTCAGGAGAGTTAAAATCCCCCATCAGCAATGCGTGCGAGTGGGGTAGTGATAAGGCGAAGCGAATGGATGCAACAATGACATCATCAATGAGGCGTTGAGTATTCGGTGGACGATATATTACCGCAACAATTGCACAGTCCCTATTTTTAAGTTGCAAGCGACACCAAAAGTGAGTCCACCACGCTAAGTTGCTCTTGCGGGAGAACCTCACAAGAAAGACGTGAATTATAGTATAGAAGAACACCACCCCCTTTAGTTGGACGATCGTTCCTGAGAATGGACATATCAGTGAGAGAAACCTCGGCGTCAGTGATCGAAGAGCTTAGCCACGTTTCGGATACAGCTATTATGTCAAAATGACGAGCAGCATGCCTCAAGCGAAGTTCTGCAAGTTTGCTGAGTAAACCCTGCGCGTTCGTGTACAGACAGTTCAAGCCCTCACGCGTAAGGTTAGGAGCAGCATCACTTATAAGAATATCTAGACCGCCGATCCCGTTTGGATCGGCTCTTGTGAGTTTTTTGGGTTCGTCGAGTCCGTCTGCACCATATTCGTTCCGGTTAGTGGAAGCGGTGGCGTCAATCGCGGTTTACTGTTAATCCGCTTTTCCAGGGCTGAGCGAAGACGAACTTCTGCTGGAGCACAATGCCTTTGTCGATACCATTGTTGCAAAGCGTCATTCACCATAGATTCAGATTGAAAGGTGACCTTAAGTATGCGAGGACCAGATCCTTGGTAGCTGGGAGAAGCTGGCAAACGCTTCAGGGAAGTAGTTAAGGTATCGGTAATTTTACTCAACTGCTGTAAGAAGCGCCACTGTTCGCAATCATGAGTGGTGTTTTTGTTAGGATCGCTATCATTCAGTTCAGGAACGCCATAAACAAAGATGCTTTTTTTGTCACTTTCGTGTTTCCAATCGTAATTTTCTTGCTTCTTCGCTTGCCTATCTGCCCATGATATATCGGGGAATATACGGATGGGGGACGAGCTGTTTCGAAGCATGTAAGCGGATAGAAGAACGGATTCAACATCTGCTAACGATTTTAACACGATGCGCAACAATCTTGGCTCACCAACGTGTGTCGATTTCTGGTTTCTTGACAAGCGGACCATGCTAGCCGGTTCTATGTTGAGACTTAGCTCATGACACAACTTTTTCCATTGTTCCACATCTTCAGATTGACGCGCTATGAAGCTGGGTGAATCAGTCTCGGGGACATTGGAGCAAATCACGGTAAGTGCCTCCGCTCGTGCTACCGAAAACTTCGACGTCACTGCCATGGGACTAGAAGCTCGCGCGGTCAAAACATTATTGATGCTTGTGCCGTTTAGCGGTTTGGGTCTGCCAGTGACAACACTAGATTGCTTTGTGCTGATCTTTTGTTGTACATGGATGGGATGGGCCTGCGTGACGGGGGGTTTAACTACTGACTTCTGTGCTGGTGGAAGTGATGTAACAGCGAGGCTTGAAGTAGTATGCTGTTCGTTAAACATATTTTCAAGTTTATGAAGACGGCCTTCGAGGGTAATGATAGTCTTGGACTGTTGATCTATCATATGCAGTAGACTTCGAGCCATAGGGAGATTAGTACACGCGCTACAAAACCAAGGTTTGGTGGAATTAGAGCTATGTTCAGCCAAAACCGTTGCGGTTAAACCCGAGCAGCGTGAATGATACCATACGGAGCAGTTTGTGCATTCTATTCCTTCGAGAACAGTAGTAGAACACTTAGGATTTCCACAGGAACTATTCGATTCAACCGTAGGACGGCTTTTACCGGTTGTTTTACACTCACCGGATCCTCGAGTATCCTTAGCGTTAGAACAAAGTTTTGTTTTTGATTTAACAACAACCATGATGACAAAAGCAGAATAAAAAATAGAAATCTGTCACGAGCGATGATATTCAACTTGCGCGCGGTCAAGGTCGAGATGTGTTGCTCACATGCCCCGCACTTACACACCATAACGAGTTTGCTGTCATCAGGTGGAGACAGATAGATTAGGTTCGGTGAGCCTCGTGGGAGTTGAAATTTATTAGACAAAGTTAGACTTTCAATGCACTCGAGAGCTTGATCATAAATCAGAAGGTGAATTTTAGAACATCTTGGTTCGTTTTATTAAACAGTCGCTTCATATTCGAATTTTGTTCGCTAATTATCCACTATTGCAAGGCTTACTAAATATAATCTTACTGTCTCCACATGATGACGTCAAACATCTTGAAACCGGTTGTGAGGTGTAAGTTCGGGGGTGTGAGCAACACATTTTCTTTGGTCTTTTGTTAGAAAATTCTCGGTTACACTCACTTACAAACCACAACCGGTTTCTGTATGTTTGCCGTAAACAGGTGGAGACAGTAGGATCAGGTTCAATAAGCCTTGAACCAGTGGTATAGTGGTAAACAAAGGCAAGTTTGTATGCTATTGTTAAATAGGGTTCTTACAAAGAACCACGATATTCAAATATAGAATCACAAAGTAATTCTTTCCTAAACACTCAAGATGCTTTTAAACGATCAATAAATTGTGTTGCTAACATCACAATCACTGACACACCACTACCGGTTTGTCTGTTTGCTATCATCAGTTGGAGACAGTAAGATCATGTTCAGTGAGCATTGAGACAAATTTATAGTGGTAAACAATTATATACTTGTAGGCTACTGTAAAATAGGGTTCTTATAAACAACCACGATGTTCAAATTCAGAATCACAAAGTGATTATTTGTCAAGCATTCAAGGTGCTTATAAACGTGTGCAAGTGATGTGGATTTGGGCATCACAATGTATTGGTCGTTTATTGATTTCGTCCGATCTTTCAACGTTGCAATAAGGTTGGATTGACCGAGATAACTTCTTCGAAAACCATGTGATGCTGCAGTCAAAATGTTTTGGTGTTTTTGTGTTCTCGTTTATGCATAATCCCGATGAGATTCATAACAATAGAGATTACCAGATATCTATAATTTGCTGTGTCTGAATGGCTACCACCTTTCAGGATTGAAGTTTCAAGACCTATGGTGAAAAAAGCAAATAGATATACAATACGTTTAAAAGTTAAACAAATCGTTACTTTAATGTTTGCGTCCATGCGCTTTAAAAGAGGAGTTAAATTAATTCTGATTGTGAAATGAGAGAGGTAATTTCGACGAAAAATAAATGTTTGGCTAATTTTGATTTTCCAGGTAGGTGTGTGATTGGAAGTAGTAATCCCTAAGGAATTTCAATAAACTGGGGCCAACACAGTATTATCCAACATAAAAACCATAACGTTTGTTATAATATAATTTCTTTTGATGAGGAAAAAATTACTGGCGGCAAACTGTTCCACGAAAAGCATATTTAGACTGCGCAAATGTTACGGCTATAGTATAATCGGGAATGTGGGATTTGAAGGGTCAGATTGTGACTGCGGTTCGGGAGATTGGAACCAATTTTAAAGAGGTGTCTGAGTGGGTGGGAGCCTGTATGAATTATTCGGTATTCCAGGATTAGTTCAGCTCGGATGCGCCTGAGCTCGAGAATGCACAATCAAAATCTAAACAGGGCAGTTTGTTTTGAAATGACCTCTGGTGTAGCTCATTTACGTTTGCTTGTAAGCCTAGACAATCCTCAACAAATAGATCATTTCTAAATAATAAGTGCAGTATTGAAACGAGTGCTTAACCTTGCGAGACACCGCCTGTGGCTTAAATAGTTCGTAACATTTCGTCAAATATTCTGACTTTCGCTTTGCGTTCATACAGGTAACTTGCGAACCGTTTTATTAGATTTCAAATGACGCCAACATCCTGTATCTTCTGAAGTAATAAGGCGTGATCAACCCGATCGACCGTTCAGATATATCTAAGAAGCAGGCATGTACGGAACTCCCTTCATCTGGTGCTTGCGTCTAATCGCTTAAAGTCTTGATCAAGTGAGACAAGCATGAGTATGTTTTTCTAAATGCCTGTTGTGTCTGAGAAAAATTTCATGGATCTCGAGGGCTCTGATAACACTTTCACAAACCAAGTGTTCTAGTACTTCAGAAACCACTGAAATTAGCTTCACATAGCGGTAATTGTCAGGATCTGAACAACTGCCACCTTTGTAGATTGGTGTAATAACTCAGAGTTTCCAGTCAGGTGGTACGATTTTCGTATTTAGTTTGCGTTTAAATAAATCACACAATGAGCGCAATGCTCCAACTCACATGACTTCAGAATAGCTATCGTAATTCCGTCTTTTCCCGAGGATTTGTTTACGTTTAGCTCGCGTAAATGCCATCGCACAACCGTAGGACTCACATCGACATCACTTAGGCTTTCAACCACTACTGACTACTACGTAGCAATGATGTTGAGAAGGACACATACTTTGGAAAAATGACTTGCGCATAAAATGTTTCTAGGGAATGAGCTTTATCCCTGACAACATATGTCAATCTGGCTGCTGCCCGAAGAGGAAAAACTCCATGTTCAAACTTAGTCGCGTTGTTTACGGTGGCGCACAGTATATTTGGATGTCTTTCCATCTGGTCTATCAGCATCCAATGGTGATATTGCTGGTTCTCGTGAACTATGTACTTCACCTAGTTTCGGACATTTCGAAAATGTTCCCAGGATACGTCTGTTCGAGTGATCCTGTGTGTAGACCATGCCGAATTTCGCCCGGTTATCCATTTGCGAATGCAGCTGCGGAGTTTGACAAAAAATGTTCCAGCTTTTCTTTTTGAAATATTGGCTGAGCTTCCGTCTATTTTATACCGATGTATCATAAAAGACTGAAGCAGTGAGTTTCTGCATTCGTAAGATTCAGATGATTCTCGACCAGCATATTGAGTGCTTCGCAAAGGCAATGTAATAAACTATTCTGATGAGTATGACGTCTTTAGATGCCCTCATGGCGGTGCACGCGAATTCGGAAAACAACACGAGGTTTTCAGTTATCCTGAGATGACTATGATACTGCATTAACTCAACTGTTGTTGCTTCGGATGTTACAATCAAATCTAGGATTGCAGATTCGTCAAGGCCTTTCTGTCGATTGAAGGAATTTACGTGGTTGTAAAGGAGAATGAGATTAATCAACTCTTGAATTTTGTACTCAAGTGATGGCTGTGTGTGCAATCTTTTGGTGTAAAGCTGTGGAAGCTTGAAATCACCCACTATGAGTAATTAGGTTCCGCTCAGATTTCCAGCGTTACGCATTATTTCTAGCAACATTCCATTATGAGCATCAAATGAGGTTGGTGAGCGGTAATTAAAACCAATGATGCAATTAACTCCAGATTCCAGGGTCAAACCACAAAACATAGTATCCTCTAGCTTGAACCGTATATCAGAAACAGTTGTACAGTTTTACACAGCTACGCCGTGAACTGATATCTATCGGTCTTGCCGGAGCAGGAACATGTTGGGAATTGGCAGGTCGCAATCGCTCCCCTGATAATGGAACAGCGTCTTGGTTACAGCGATAATGTCAGCAAAAAACTTTTTGCTGAAATTAGATAACTCAGATATTTTGTTTTGGTATGAAGTGATGATATGTGTACGGCGTATATTGGTCCTACCCCCTGAGAGCCGGGCAATTGTGGTTTTTTGAACCGTCTTTTGAGAGTGTATTTTCGGAATATTATCTCTGCAATGCTTCAGCTTGCATTTCTGCGGATTCATTTAATGTGCTTATTCCGATATCACTGGTGATATTTTTACTGTCATTGCACGTGTTTGGAAAATGAGTATCAAAGGAGGTGGTCCCTCACATTTGTAAATAAATGAACGGGTTATCCTGAAGATACTCACATAAACACGCCCGCGCTCCTATCGATGTAGAGCTACCGTTTTTAGTGGTGTTGTCGTTGTTTAAGAGCCTTCAATGTATCGGCAGCCTCTGAAACGCCTAGACGAATTGGACTGCGCTTTTGCTCTTCTTACGAACATCGAGACATGATGTTCTTTCCCGCCATGGTATGTCGGCGTAGATTCGATTTTTGAACTCAGGAAACTCACGTAGCAAGTAAGAATTTAAAAGAACAGTTTCCATATACTTCACAGTGTTTAGTGTTATTTTCAGTAAACGTGGTTGACCGAAATATGAGGAGCTCGGATGGAGAACCAACCGTGTAAATGCTGGAGGCTGGATGGATTCCGAACCTATCGTCGTACAGGGGTTGGATTATTGTTCTAGGTCGTGTCTCTGTTTATTCGCAAAACGTGTCTTTCTGGATTCCTGTATTTTGTACAGATTACGCTGAAATGTTTTGCAGTCTTTGGATTTGAATCCGAAGGTTTTAGCTGAGCCCTCAGATGAGCGGAAGGCTTGTTCTTCATAACCTTTTTAATGTCATAGGAGTTTAGGTAAACATGCCGTTGACAGTCGGTTTTGAAGATGAGAGCACCTTGCAAGACACTCCGTTTGATTTATAACAGTTGAGCGTTCGCGCGGAATGATCTGCGAACATGTATATTTTGTCTAATTGGAATTACAGACTATAATTTTGCGATTTGTCGGTAGTTGTAATTGCAATCTAGAGTTCCGATATTTAACTAGAGTTTCAAATGATGTATGCTAATGTTTGTATTCTAAACTCTAAGCTCAATATAAATAAAAGTAATCAACCCTACTATTCATTGTGGTGTTATTTCTTCATGTTGTCTAAAATTAAACAGACTTGTGGAAGGATTTGTCAGAGCAACGCGACACCGAAGTATGGTAATATTGTCTGCACCAGGAGATTTCTTTTCGTTTAGTGTACAAATTTCCCGTACAAACATTAATTGTAATTCAAGGTTTCTAATGGTATAAAATGCATCAAACTTAATAATAAACAAAGAATGGTGCAAATAAAAATTTAAATGCATAAAACAAGCTAAGCGATTAGATTAAGCAGCATATAACTAGTCGGAAACTAATAACCATATAAAACTCTTTTATTTCCCTTTAAACTCTTGCAAGCTAGTGCAGTAAGCAACGGTAGAAGTTAAACTTTTCCAAGTGAAAACTAGTTTTTTCGAGCGACGATTGATTCGCTGCTTGAATTCTATATCTTTATTGAGCCACATAGACCATGACTCCATACGTATACCATTGTATGTATGTATCCATGATGCTTTCAATATCATGAGCGAAAATTTCCCAAATACCCAATTGAGTTGATTTAGGACACGTGTTTCTTTTGTATAGGCGGTGTTAGTATGAAGTGAAGTTTTTAGGCTGGAGTATATCCAGACACCTAAATCACTGCACTTTTCAAGTACATGTTTATTTATTTATGCATTTATTAGTCTGCATTTCTTGAAGTTAAATGACAATTTTTATTTCAACGACCAAATGTGAAGCGATTGTGGGATTTAGCGAAACCGCCACATGGAAGCTAAATTTCAATTTGTAAATGAGGATTCATCCTCGAATTCGCAAATAAATAATTTTAGCCGTTATTCAGATAGTCGTTTGAATGTCAGCTCATGGATACGCATACCTGGTGAGCAGCAACAACCGCGAAACCGGTCGTGTGCTTCGATCCTGCTTTCCGAACGTCATATCATACTTAATAATAAAATCTGGCTTCAAACGAAAAATTTACAATCGTGCTGTTATTGGAATGTTGCGAAAATATTCCAAACAATTACCGGTGTTGCATTACACCGATTGTCGGACTTAGCTTAGCCTGAATTTAAATTTGCAAATAATATTTATCTTCAAATTCGCAAACATGTGAACCTATACGTATGTGAAATCTATTTGCT
This sequence comes from Atriophallophorus winterbourni, assembly GCA_013407085.1. Classification (NCBI taxonomy): domain Eukaryota; kingdom Metazoa; phylum Platyhelminthes; class Trematoda; order Plagiorchiida; family Microphallidae; genus Atriophallophorus; species Atriophallophorus winterbourni. The sequence continues at coordinate 60,494 of JACCGJ010016848.1, read as the reverse complement.
TCTTCAAATTGATTAGTCTTCATTTGTTGAAGTTAAATGGCAGTTTGTTATTCGACCACCAAATGTGAAGCGTATCAAGATCATTTTGTAATAACAAACAGTCAACCAGTCTACAGATGCAATTTCATAACTTTATATCATCCTCAAAATACGATATTTTAAAGCGGAATTTCATTAGCGTAGACAAGAAAGCGGAGGGGTCAAGGACAGAACCATGGGGAAATCCACCGGGTGCTGTGATTGCTTTTGATAACGCACAATTAACACGTACCTGGTGTTGCTTATTTCTGTTCCGTCAATATCGTCTTCCACACTGTTTTTCTGACCTGTCATTATCCTATAGTTTTATGACCCCCTTTGCTTCTTTTGACCTAGATTTGTTGCGCACAATTTGTCGCAATCTCGATTGCGTGGAACACTCAGTACGTAACTTGGTACGTACTCGATATTGTTTTGACTTTGACCTGGATTTTTACCCGGTTAATCCCAATAATTGAGGTATGTTTTGACTATATTTGATTGCCTCAATACAGTACCACTTTTATAGACTAATCCGCGTTGGGTTCGGATATATCTGGTAATTTTGCGCGTCACTCAACTTGGGACGTGTCATTGATTGTCAAATACAATCATAAACCTGGATACTACGGTTTGTTAGGTAGTTATTTAGCCAATTTAACAACTTTCCAGTGATGCCAGGTCTGTCAAGCTTCTGCAGTCTTCAAGAGATCTCGCGGCAGCACCCATGAATTGCCTGCCTTTCATTTACCGCTTGTGTTCAATCATCCAGTGTTTTCAGTGAATTGGATGAACATGAATGTTTCGTCTAAATCCGTGTTGTTTTCTCAAAAGTAAATGGTTATTTTCAAAAGGTTTCATTAAATTGTCAATAATGAGGCGCTCAAGTAATTTAGAAATCATAGGTAACAGAGTAACGTGTTGGCAAAAGAAAACATCAGGGCGATTTCCTCCTTTATAAATAGGAGTAATTATTTCACATTTCCAATGGGTAGGAATCACGTCATTTACCAATGTTTGATTAAACAAGTATGTGAGTGGTTTGAATAGCAAGTGCGTATCTTACAATAACTTGAGCGGAGTTATTCCGTCGGCCCCAAAGTCTTTCCTTTCTTAACTGTAATAATGCATGAAGGACGTGTTTTGATGTGACAAATATTTCACTCAGAGAAACCGTGTTTAAAATGGTATGAATTGAGATGTAAATTGCATGTTCTCTCGGACTGAAGACAGATGAATAAAAAGTGGTTGCTGAAGCAGAAATTGTTGGCATAAATGATATATTCATGGCCGCATCTCTTGGTTCCATTTTTTGATATGAGTTATTACCCATACCCAGAACTCATATACGTTACTGGTTTCCGGTTCGCAGTTAATCGCGTTTGGATGTGCATCACTCAATTTATAATGTTGACCGCTTAACTGTTTTACTGGCATGATTTGGTTTTACACCTTCAAATAGATAGTCAAACTGGATGACGACGTGTTCACTTAGTCACAGTGATCCTTCGTACGTAACGTTATCAATGTCGTTTTAATGGCTTGTACAAGATCTAGTATTGGAGGTATATTTGTTCCGCGGTATGATGCATAACATGAAATGTGAAGGAGGAGTAGGAGGAGGAATATCTTCAAACTACTCCATGAATGCGCACTTGAGGTAGTGTTCTGAGTGAAAGGTTCTGCAGATTCGCTAAATTGTAGTAACTCATAATTACAAATCCATATATGAATCTAGAAGTAATGGTGTGAATTTCGTTTAGTAGGGCCATATTGTAAGTTTCCTGTGCAGACGGCGGGCGATATACTACTCCCAAAATGCAGACTTTGACATTGGCTAATAGGAGTAAGCACCGGAGTGTTACACGTAACACCATATCTGGATCCCTAATCTCACAGCACAACTTTAACTCAGATACGGTGTACAAAGTTGTGCTCGCATACTTTTAATATTTTTTATGTCGCTCTTTTTGACGGATCTAGACGTATCTTTATATCATTGACGTTGTCTCAACTTCCTCATTCGGAATATACTATTTTTAGGTCTGAGAGTCTATCCGTTGGATCGCACTGCATCGCATAACGTCGTTCTGGCATTCCACCGAGAGACACCGATCGAAAAAAACGACCGCTTCGCCATTGTATCGACTCGCTCTCGCAAAATTGTAACGATGACCGACAACGTGACCTGACTACGAGGTTTGCAAAAAGTGCAAACTTTGTCCAAAGCTGGCAAGTCCCAGATCGCGTCAAGTTAAATGTTACTTGTGTTCAATTGCTATTCATGCGAACTGTCACAAGTATTTATCACCCCAATCAGTGACTCTAATTAATAATGAAAAATTACCAAGCATCTGCTATATATGTAATCCATAGAGATTAAAAATAACTAGAGATTTATCAAGAGCCGAAAACTCTGATTCAATTATGGAAAGACGCATGTTTGCTGTAGAGTCGAACCTTAAACGGCTTGAAAACACGTTAGAGTCTTTCCAAACATTTGCGTGTCAGAAAGCGTTGGAGCCAGTTCAAAACGCAGTCATTAACCACATTAACCGTTAGTCTTACAGGTAAGCTGTAACTACTACGGAAACACTGATTTCGCCAGAAATCGACCAAAGTCCATTCCAACAGCTCGGTACGACCAATGATTCTGTGAATCAGAACAGTAGTCAAGTGAATGGAAGTGCTGAATTATATAAGGATGTACATAAGCTAAGACCGAAGAGTTCGAGCACTAAAATTCCCCAAAAGACAAACATCGAAGATTTAACGTTAATTTGTAGTAATATCATTGAATCAACTTCGCGATCGTTAAGGCAACGCGAAGCAGATGACAGTAAAAATAGAATGACCTTTGCCGAAGCTTATTCATCACTGCCTCACCTGCATCGCTGACCCGATTATTTCGACCCCCGTACTCACCTCGTGCCAACACACCCATGTTACTGCGTGTAGTGCTAATGTCCGTCCAAGATTTATAAAATATGTTGCTCTCCTCATCCCTCTTAGTTGTAAACAAATCGTCTTTGCGAATGTTTCCGGAATTTCCGTGGGAAGAACGACAAATTCGTCGTAATAATCCGGAACTAGCAAAAGAGGCTATAAATCCCAAAGCTGTTATAGTTCGTGGTGTACCCATTTCGAACGAAGAAGAAACCAGTATACGTCTGAAACACGATTGCGGTGAATAAAGGTTTTTACAAGAGATCCTAGGTTTAAAGGATATAATAACGACCCATTTTATGCGCCTTAAACCGAAAAAGGAAACGCATCAGCCTCTTCCTCTCAAAATATCATTCCGCACAGATGTGATGAAGGATAGAATACTCAAGGCGTGGTATCAATGCCGAAAATTCGCACCTCCTGAAATTCGTATTCGTGTTGTATACGATATAAATCGCACAAACACTATGGTTCCTGAAATGACTTCGCTACCAAGTCAATCAAATGCACCTGAGACAAAAAAACCTGGAGCAACCGACCAATTCTGGGTCGGCAAATCCACTACTATGAGTTATTCATCTGAAACAAAAATCAAATCTCTATCATGCAGTTACACTAATGCTCAGGGCTTTCTGGGCAAGTTCACTGAACTGTATTCACGTGCGAGTTAGATGTCCCAGATACAATGTTTTGCTCTATTTACTTGCATGATAAACGTAAATGCCTCTTAGCATTGATTTGTTTCCCCCCTTCTTGATCATCTGCCACTGCCACTATTCTGTCTAATGCAATAGGTTTTGCATTGAAGCTCACATACTCCTTCTCGGTGATTTTAATGTACCGACACTTGCAACACACATTACAGGTGACGATTCATTCAAAAGGTTTCTTCAAGAAATAATGAATTGCGTCCATCTGTAACAACTATGTACAACAACCAACGCGATTTCGATCTGAACAGACACAATCTACCCTGGACATCATACTTACAAACGAAGAACTCATGATACAATCTGTTTCCTATACAGCTCCACTGGGATTAAGTTATCATGTTGTTATGACATTTGATTATATTTATCATTACGAGCCAGTCGGAAATACTCAATGAACGTATACAACTGTGAACTATGACTTGCTTCGAGCTCTTACAACTGCAAAACAATGAGATTTTCTTGAACTCTAATCAACTAAGGAAATCTTGGAAACCTTTTACAACCAACTCCGTATTTTCATTGATTTATCATCGAACGTGAAAATAATAAGCAACAAACAGCGTCTGAAAATCCTATCAGAAGCCGTACTCGGAAATGGATGTGTAAGCGTGACAATGCCTGGTACAAATACTTGGATAATCCGTCTGGTCTAAATTGGTGCAACTTCAACTTATTGCAAAATAAGTGTCTGCCTCATTCGAAAAGACAGAAAAGATTACCAAATCAATCTAGTCGATAAATTCTTTATGAATCCCAAAGCATTGTACAAACACGTCAACGACCTCCGGGATGTTAAAAGGGAAATACCGCCACTGGCATCTGCTACTAGCCTAGTGACATCATTTAAAGATTGTGCAAACGTTTTCCGACAAGTATTTGCATCAGTAATCTCATAAGTGTCGACCCATGGACAGTGATTAGACTATGACAGCTGCAGTCTGCAAATTCTTCACGGGGGGGGATTTCCCCCCAACGTTGTTCAAACAAAATAATGACAATGAAGAAAACATGTTCACCAGGTATAGATAATATACACACAAACATTTTGTATAATCTGTCTTCGGAATTGGCGATACCGACATCTGACTTGTTCATGATAATGTTCGAGCAGAGCTTGTGCCAGAGACTTGGAAAACTGTCCTGATTAGTCCCATCTACAATGCTGGCGAGAGAGAAAATCCATTAAACTATCGTCCGATAGCATTATCACCAGTGCCATCGAAAGTAATGGAGTCCATAATAGCTGATGCCTTGCGGAATCACTTTGAGATTAATAATTTAATCTCCGAGGCACAGCATAGATTCAGGAAAAAACGATCTTGCCTGAAAAACTTGCTATTAACAAAAGAAGCTTGGTCTGAGCTACTGGATGCCGGCAACTCCGTGGACGTGATTTATATTGATTTCTCAAAAGCTTTCGGTCGTGTGAATCACGAAATACTTTCGTCGAAACTACTCATCTACGGAGTACAGGGTAAAGTCTATGCATGGTCCCTAGACAACGAAATTCCACCAAATGCTTCAAAATGCAGCCTATTGTCGCTCAACCCAAGTTGAGCAAAAAATATTATCTAGGTCGTATTGTTATGAAACCCGCCTCCTCCGAAATAGATTTAGGCGTGATTTTCCAATCAGACTTAGGAAACTCAATACAATGTCGATTCGCTGCCAGCAAAGCTGAAAGCATCTTGGGTCTCCTTAGAAGAGTCCTAGGTTCGTTTGACCCCATCATTGTCTGCAAATTGATTTCAACCTACATCTGTCCTCACATGGAATATGCTATACCGGCATGGGGTCCTTGGTTGAAAAATGAATCTCAGCTGTTGTAAACTCCACAGCGCAGAGCGACAAAACTCGTCCTGGGACTTTATAATTATCCATACGAAATGAAACTTAAAATATTGAATTTGCATTCGGCTCAATACAGACGGAAATGAGAAGCACTAATATTCATTTAGTCAGTGCTTAATCAAACAAATCATCCTTGCAGTCGTTTGTTCAACTTTCCTATAACACACATCTGCGTGGTCACCAATCTAAACTTTACCAACAGCATAGCTGGTTGAACTGCCGCAAATATGCATTTTCCGTTCAAAATGTGCAATTGTGGAACAGTTAAACTACTCACGTTGTAAAATCTGCAACCATTTACGTTTTCAAGAAATCACTAGATGTCCGCATGGACAAGTATGGTTTTCACGTTTGACAATAATCTATAACAATATTTTGATATTTTTTACCATTCGACTTGATGTACATTTGTGTGGGTCTTGTAAAGCATAGCTTTTTATCAGCTTATCATTTATGAATAGAAGGTTTTGGGTATAGCACAATACACCTCTTCCTCAAGTGTAATGGTCTTGGTGAATAAGTGACATGCCGGGTAATGCTAATTCACTATTTGCTTGGTCATTCTGTAGCTATGTATTCATTGACAGTCATTGGCTTACTAACTATTCAGCAGAAAAAATTGATGGAAGTATTAGGCACAGATATTTTGTTAAGAGATAAACTTGTTTACAAATTCGAACAGAATTTAGAATCTATGTTGCATAATAGATTTCCGAATGAAATATATTTTATTCTTCATCCTTTTATGTGATTACATTTGAAATTAATCTGAAAGTTTAGACTTAATCATAGATTCATTCAAAAATGTTATGCAGGTAAAAAAAGTTGAAATTGATGGAACAGAAAGGGCAAACAATGATCGAAGCTTGTATTGTAAAGCTGAATAAGGAATCGCGAAAATGGATTGCTTCGATTTTTCAAGAGTTTAATGACAAATATGGTAATGTTTAGTCAAATAATCATAAAATATTGTTTAAGAATATTATCAAACGCAAAAACCTTCACGTGAGCATCTAGTTATTTTGCAAAACGTTAATGGTTTCTGACTGTACCACTCAACCACTCATGTTTGTGCAGTTTGGTCAAAAAAATGCGTAGTTGCGTCAGTTCCATCAGGTTTGAACGAGTGACGGCCTAGTTTCCTGGAATTCCAGAAATTATGGTTTCAATAACGAAAGGTATCCATCATCTGATCGCACTAATATAATTTTTAGTGAAGCACAAGCATCGGAATAGTAGTAAATGTAAGATTAATTTGAATGATGATTAGGGACCTATATTCTAATTCTGGATAAGTCAAACAATTCAAGTCACAATATAGTTATTTCTGCTTGATAAGAACCTGAACTAAATTCCGAAATCCCTTCAAATAAAATAAAATAAATTGCTATCTTTTTTGCATTTAATTTTCTAAAAAGTGCAGGGAAATCATCATAAGCACGTGCGTCAATCAAACCGATATCAATGAACAAATTTATGCTTTATAATTTCTACATGAATCTATTGATTTAAAATTATATATTTATGTGGTTGACTTCATATTAGAATAAAACACTATTCCATTATATGGTCACTGAAGACCACATCAATAGTGCTTGCTTGTGCTATCTGAATCATCATACTAGAAAAGCCCACATAACACATTTCTATCCCTATTTCGACACAACCACCAAACCTTCCTGGATGGCAGCGAAATTTGACTATAGCTCCGACTCATCCAATAGCTCTAAAAGCTTCAAATAACTGTACAGCCTAACATTGAACTTTACATGATCATTTTAATGAAACCTAGGTTACATGTACATAGGTAACATACTTTTTGCGATTTTGATTTTTGAAATTAACCAATATGGAATAACCCTAATTTGATAAATCGTATATAAACGCATGCTGCTAAGTTGTTATTTTCTTGCGATCAATGATATTTCGTTGATTTATTTATACTCCTATTAATCATTTATCATTTATTCAATTCTGAACGTGCCAAGGATAATATAGATTTTACTATTGCAATACGGCTGAAAAGTTGAGACACAAAAAATATCATTTTTAAATATACTTATTGAGCTCAATTTAGAAAAAGCAATTTCATGTTTTGTGAATATTTATGCGCTGGTCAACGCACAGTTGTAAATAGTTAAAATTTTCGAACGATGCGTTTTTAGGTGAAGGCAGTTTCAATCACATGTTATTAAATTTTCTGTCAATATTCCAAGTGGCATATATCAGCATCTCATTGGACAACAACGATCTAAATGGAGCAGACATTTAATCGATAAATAGAAAATACCCAACGGTCGATTTTAGATGACCAAAATCCCTTAAGCGAATATTTGGTTCTCACATTGTAAGCAATGTGGAATTCAGTTTTAAAATAAATAAATATATGTTATTTTGGGAATTTTACTTATATCATAGTCGAATATTTCCACATGTGGATCCATAAAATTAGAGACGTATTTTAATTTGAACGGTTTCCTAAATCCTTGTTGAATTTAAAATGAATTTCGGTGACTAATCAAATTAAAATTAAAAGCCCATCGCGTACTAGCAACTTTGTTTTAATTTCTGGAATTTGAGATACTTTACCTTGGAAAATCTTCTTGTAAGTGTCAAGCACACTGATATTGCATGAATTTACACTGATTAATTTCAAACTAATAAAGTCTAAATGTGTAGAGCATTTGAAACACAAAACTAGGAGAATATTGCTCGGTCAACTCTATCTTTGAGGGCACCCACAGCGATTAGACAACCCGCTATACTAACAACGCTATTTTCGATGATTGCCAGTAGTCAATCAACACTTACATATGATGAAGAATTAGGATTAAACATATATTTCCAAATCAGCAAAGGGATCGAAACCAACACAAAAAGATTTCGGAAAGCGAAAATTAGAGTAGACTACATGTTCTCGCATCTATCGAAGCGCTGATCGAAGTCGCTCAATGTTAAGAACTTGTTCCAATCCACTGTTCCAGGCTCACGAAAACTAATCTTACTGTCTCCACCTGATGACGGCAAACAGCCAGAAACCGGTAGTGGAGTGTAATTTTGGGGTGTGTGAGCAACACATCACTTTGGTCATCCATAAGCGCCTTGAGTGCTCGACCACGAATCACTATATGATTCTGTGTTTGAACATCGTGGTTCGTTGTACGAACGCTATGCAACAGTGGCAATAAAGTATAACATTGTTTACCATTTATCCATTGTTTCAAGGCTCACTGAACCTAATCTTACTGTCTCCACCTGATGACGGAAAACAGCCAGAAATCGGTAGTGGAGTGTAATTTTAAGGGATGTGAGCAAAACATCACTTTGTTTCAAATACTGTTTCTAAAGTGCGTAAATAACCTGTCACATTCACTCAGGTTGACGTGGTTCCTGTTTCATCCAGTGATTTGAAGCCTGTGCAACGATTAATCGAAGTGTTAAAAAGCATACATAAATACAAAACAAGTTGAGCCTGTTAGCCACAGTTGAATAAGGTTGGCACGACCAACCTGTTCAATTACATGTGCTTAAACAAATGTAGTTGGAATTAAACCTAGGGTAATTTAAGCTTGAATTATTTGTCGATGTAAAACCAATACTATTCTCAACAGTAAAATGCTGGAACTCTATATATAATTGATGTCATGCACCACTATAGCGCGGAGGCATTTTCTGTCCGACTTTTCAATTATGCCTCAAATAATTTTTAGTTTATCTCGTTTTCCCCCATGTTATGTTGGAGCGATTAGCTATTAATAGGCTATACGAGACGTGCTTAAAATATAATTGTAAACTTTATTATTGAGTGGCTTCGGTGAAATTTCTAAAGGCAAGGAAGAACAATTGGGTGTTGTGGAGGTTTGCCCCATATTAAAGAACGCAATTCTATGAAGATATTGCGATTTATGGTGTTTTATAAACGTCATTTGTCCAAAGTTATTTCTGGAGAATAACATAGAACGATGAATGCATCGACGAAGTAAAGTGACAAGGATTTACTCCAGGATGTACTTTTATTTGTTACTTTGTTTAGCAATCAGTGTAACTGCAGATCTGTCATTATCGATATGGTTTGACTGAGCGGATAAGTCTGAGGGATGCAGTAACAGACATCACGAACACCGCTAGAAAGCATTGCTGATCGGCCATAGCGTTGCATTGACGTTCATTGGAGACGAACCTTCAACTCAAACCACTTTAATGACTATTGGAAGTTGTTTGAACAACAAAATCATGCTAATGGCTTGACCGCAAAATCACACGCCGTGTTTGCTAATGTTGAACTGAACCCATAAGAAAGCACAAAAATAAAAATCTAGGATCTCGCATAAACTAATCTCAGTTACACGGGTTCCTTCGTTAAAAAATCGCCTAAACAAAAAAAAGATACTGTGGCTAGTTGCTTCATCCGAGGACAGCAAAAAACCCTGTTAAACCTACGGTAATGAACAAAAATATAAATTTAGTTGATAGAAACCACAGTTACGGGTCTTTCCAGACATTCCAATTCCAAAACCTGTGAAGCACTTTTCTCGCGGTCTTCAGATTCGCATGCAACATTCAGAGTAAATGGAGTGTCTTCAAAAAACATTAAAACCAACAACATTATTTCAAACAGATAGTTGCTTTGACCGCCGTTTTGTTGTATTTACAAGACTAACCACAACCAATAGCATTTAAAACGATTAACTTCAATGATAATCGTTTATCTATTCTAATGTGGAATGTGAGAGATATAAAAATTTAATAACGTGTCAGCTTGGGTGGCTGCGAATTTTGTGCTATTAAACACATGGAACAGCAGGATGATCCATCTTGGCAACAGGTATTTTAGGCAGTGGCGTTAGACAATTATCGTGTACACTCTATCCGTCAGAATTCAACATATATATGGCTTTCTTTTGTATACTATAGGTTGATGAACCATAGAGGTAAACAAAAGATAACACAATGTTAAGGTCTAGTATCCAAGCGGCTGACTCCAATTGGCCAGCCTTATAAGGGTTAGAGTTGATGGGGCAGACCAGTAGAAGTTACAAGTGGCGTACCTCAAGGCTCAGTCTTGGGGCCAATACTCTTCCTCGTGTACGCGAATGATATACCCGAAATCGTACACAGCAAAATCATTTTATTCGCGGATGACATCAAAGTCTGGACTAGCATACGCACCATAGAAGATTGCCAAATTCTTCAAAAAGATCTCGAAGCACTTCATTATTGGTCCTTGCGGAACTGCTTACCATTCAACATCCAAAAATGTAAAATGTTAAACGTCGGTAAATCATTCGAATTCACATACTCCCTGGGATCTCAGCAACTTTCATGGGTTACTGAAGAGAAAGACCTGGGCGTGTGGATTAGCAGTAACCCGAAGTCTTCGCCGCACTGTTCTGTTGTATACAAAAAGTTGTGGCAAATCTTAGCATTGCTCAGAAGGATCTTTGGTCGTTTCTCAAAGCAGATACTCCCACGTATATTTAACACCTATATCAGACCAACAATGTAGTATGCTGTTCAAGCATGGTCCCCATGGTTACAAAAGGACATGACCTTGCTGCAACGCGTATACCACCGCACTACAAACTGGTGATTGCTCTATACAACAGGCCATACGAGGAGCGGATTGCAACGCTAAACCTCTTTGACTTTTCTTACCGTCGCCTAAGGGGTGACTTGATCCTGCTTTTCAACATTCTGCATACAGTGGATCACCCACTTGAACACCTGTTTCATCGGCAAGAAGCACGTAGTAGCAGATCGCATGGCTACAAGTTAATTATTCCACACTCCAGATCAAATTATCGAAGGTTTTTCTTTGCTGTCAGAGTCTGTTTTCTATGGAACTCCCTGCCCCCACATATCATTTGCGCAACAAGCCTGAACATGTTCAAGGCTGAAGTTGACAAGTATATTTTGACCAAACCCAACCTTGCACCTGAATACACGTGCGGAATTTCCATATGTATAAAACATTTGTGTTTTTTTATGAATTCCCTATATTTTTAATCTGTGGTTACTGTAAAGTATTTGCTTTTTGGACCATTAAAACTTTGAATTACTTTAAATTACTTTGAATTACCACATAATCAACAATAGGACACAAAATTTCAAAGTAATCTTTTTATTAGTAGAGTATGTGCTTTCTAGTATTGCTTGGTCATGTAAGAACAAAAGCAGCATTTTCACCACTTTAAACGATTATTGTAGCTTGTTATTGACAATCTTTGAGTCCCGAAGGTATCAGTTCATTGCTATTTATGAGAATGTAACATGATACTAGCGTTAATTTTCTAAAATGATGAATTTCTGCTTTGCAAACGATTAATTCAGTTCACGGATACTAACAGTTGGTCGTGGTTGCTTCGTGTCTGACAGTCAAATAGCCTCTGACTGCTTATAAAAAATGGCCCTTACTACTAGACACTGCTGATCAATTAGCAAGACCAGAACTTGGAGGTGCGAAATTTCGAAATCTCGGGTCTGAACTTTTCTTGTAATATCATAATGTTCCATCACTATCTTTTTGTATCTGTTTCCGTCGTCTTTGGTTGATTGAAATGTCAACGTCTTCAGCACAGAGTTTTATGTTGGCATATACAGCTACTATGAATGAAGCACTATCAATTCGCAATAAATTTCACAGCGTAGGCAGGTTTCTTGGAGCATGCCAGGCCTTTTACAAAATACTAATGGAGGAAAGTAAGTGTGAACCGGAATTCCACACAAAGCTGGCAACCGGGTATTTCGCAAAGTCATATAAATACCATTACACGAGGTCACGCGACTATGAAACCGGAGCAAAAATAAAAAAATATATAAGTTAAAAAGATGACAATTGAAATAAAGGACTTCCGCTGAGATATACACATACACACAAAGACCAAAACTTGCAAATTTACTTTGTCTTTGATTGCATATATTATGACTTTTCAAAACCAAAAAACGTTTTCATAATTTTTAGGCTTAACAAATGAAAAAATCAAAATCCTCGAAATTCCAGTAATTCCACCACGATCTGTTCTGTTTCACTAGCGGTGTTCCACAAGGATCAGTGCTTGACTTGCTATATCAAATGATAGTAAGATGGTTCTGTTTGCTGACAATATATCAGTGCGGATGCGAGCCAGCGAAGCTTTGTACAACTTGTCATCCGAAAATGAACTGCTATTGAATATGCAAAAGTCTAAGATCATTCATATCGGTCGTGACCTTTGCTTTTCCTATCCATACAAGCTCGGCGACAAAATCCTGGAGTACACTGCGGAAGAAAGGACCTGGGTGTTTGGATTTGCGGTAGTTTGAAAAATGGTCTACAATGCGAAGCCGTTTACAAAAGCACGTCTCGGCTGCTCAGTATGTTACGGCGGATATTTAGACGCTTTTCCACGAGGTGTTTTCCTTTCATGTAAGGAAAGGATTCTAGACTATGCTGCACAAACCTGGACACCATTGCTCAAAAATAACATTTTTCTTCTGGATCGCATATATCGGAGAGCTTCTAAGCTTGTTATTGGACTCAAAAGCACGCCATTCGCCGAGCGACTCAGACGACTATAGCTATGGACACTTGCACAAAGGAGAATGCGAGGTGATCTCATTCTCGCATACAAAATAATAACTACTGGACATATTATTTAACCTTCTAACGTCCAGCAACAGCCATGTTCATGGTTGCAAGTTGGAAATACCACACTCCAAACCGAACTGCCGAAGGTATTTTATTCGGTGCGTGTGTGCTTTGTTTGGAATTCGCTACATGCCGATTTGGTAAGCTCAAACAGTTTATCTATTCAAATCGAAACTTGACCATTATATGAGAGCTAATCCAAATTTTGCCCCAAAATATTAATAAACTATTTTCGTCTCATTGATTTTGATTTTATTTATACATATATATATACATTTGTATATATAGTCCGACTCTATGGTCGTTGTAAGTTAATTGATTTTTCAACCATAAATCTTGAATCCTGAAACTTGAATCATGCAGTTCAAATTAAATCTGGACCAATCAGAAGTTTTGCTTCAACGCTCCGTTATGATTGGATAACTGCTTGAGTTGTGTTCGAAAACCAGACAATTGCAAAAGATCTAAATGGTGAAGCTGTTTTTGAAGCTAGGTTTATGGAAAACAGAACGACATCACAGCTCCTTTATAACCAAGAGTGCATATGCAAAGAAAATGGTGCTAGAACAAGTTTCACAAGCTCAGTTTATCCTGAATCAAATACATATGCTGACGAATTTCGCAACACAGATGTAAATCACACGTTTGTCAGTTTCGATGCAACTGTTGACATCACACATACAAAGAACAATATAAATACGGGGTACCTGGGATACAATAATTCAAGTGAAAATGAGGATTCACAAAATGTTCATCTAAAACACAACGACAATCTGTTTGGCAACTGCAACGTTCACACTTTTACTAACCCCGACAGTACAACCCAGATTTGCTTTTGTGGTCCAGGCCGCAAAAGGTACCTGATTGCATTCCTGTGTAGTGTTTGCCTTACAATCGTAATTGGTATGCGATCGGAAATGCTTGGAATACTTGCTAATTTAAATAGTACCAAAGAAGACCGGCCTGGACCGTTCCGGTCAGACGCAGCTGGAGAGGATGTACATATTATTCAAGGTCAAGCAATTGAAATCAGGCAAAATCCGGGTTCCTTTATATTTGAACCCTTAAAACACAGGCAAATGCCGTGGACAGTCACGATTAAAGAAGATGTCGCGGAAAATGCTGTCTTTTTTGCATATCTGATAGCGAGTCCTGTTGGAGGGTATATGACTGTGAATCACGATTCTTCTTTTATTCTTGGCTGCTCTGTCGCCATGACATGCGGAATTAATCTTTTTCTACCACTGGTAGAAACTATCGGCACTAACGTGAATGTCAAGTTTTCTATTATTGTCATGCTTCGTTTAATGCAGGGGCTGGCCGAAGGATGTCTAATCCCCGCCGTTTTTGGGATATTACGCTTTTGGTGCCCTGAATCTGAGAGATCTACGCTGGTTTGTTTGGCGATGATTGGTGTTTCACTTGGACCTCTCATTGGCTTGCCAGTGTGCAGAGCGATTGAGAAAAGGTGGGGCTACGGCGTTGTCTTCTATATCTATGCAAATTTGGGTTTGATTTGGTGCATATTTTGGTGGAGACTTATAGATGAAAGCCCGCAAAGGGATGAAAAATTAGGAAAGCGTGAAAAGAAGTTTTTACAACAGAAATTGGCACCTCATGTGTTTAATCGAAAACGAGATATCAAGATATGCTGGAATACAATATTCAAAACAAAATCTATACTCGCTATTTTTATTACTTACGCGGCAGACGATTGGACATTTCAGATATCTTCGGTATGTATGCAATCGTTCTATCAGCAGATCTACAACGTTGACGTTAGTCGGACGATAAGCTTATTATCGTTTCCTTTTTTGGCAAGATCCCTTCTAGTGCCTCTCGGTAAGTTAGAATTTGTTTGAACTTCAACAGTGGTACGTAATAAGTTGCTAAGCGTTTTTAATGGCGTCTGCGTTAAAATGGACTTAGGTTACAAGTGAAAATATTTTTACACATTCAAAAGTTAATAACTCGTTCTCACACAAAACTGTACATACCTTTGAAGTTAAAAAAGATAAATCAATAAAGTAATCGATGCACCTGATATTCAGCCCGCTTATGTAACGCCCAACCTATTGGACTACGCTTTTCCCGTGAACTAGATACGAGACAGACGTTTGACCGTATAAGATTTCGAAGAAAATTATATTCCTAGTTCAGCTTAGATATTTTTCAACTGAATTCCCGAATTTATTCTTGTACTTATCATTATATCTCTGGAACAACGTTTCATTTAAATATGTAGAAGCTCCAAATTTTAGGATGCATGCATATGTCAAACTTGTTTTCTCTTTAAAAACGCTTTGGTGAACTAAACTTGGGGTGTGAGCACCATAATATATTAAAAAAAATTGATGGATGATGGCCACAGCTAACTCACTTTCGTGAGTAAGAGTATAATAACGATTTGAATAAAAATGGTTTTGCACTTACTGTTCGCTACCTCTTATATTGTCCGCGATTATCTCTTGTCTGAATAGCACAAGACCGTTTAACCATGTGAGCTTCAAGAAGTAAAGGTTCCAAAAACGCTGCATTGTAAAACTGTTTATGCTGCAGAATTCGAGCTAAGCATATTTTCCTGGTTGCGCTACCGGTGTCCATTCAAACTCGCTACCTCTTGTTAAGAACCACCACGTTCGATTACATATAGCAAAAATTGAATATACGATAAATCACGTAGGTTATTACTCACTTCAATCCTGTCACATCAATCTTTAATACTGCCATTTCAAGCGATCTCTTGGCATTTTTTGTAAAATACGGCGCAACAGTTATCTAGCACTCGCAACTCTAACTAACACCCTTGATAATTTTATATGAATTGAATAACGTTTAATTGGTCTGGAGTGATGTATTCAATTGTAATTCGTAAAAATGAAAGAGGCTGGTGATAGAGTATAGTACTGGCATTCGTCTTTTGTGATGAATATGGGTAACTCTATTATACCAATGGTAAGGATTCGTAAGGTGTATCGTGATTTTCAAGTGAGGACTACTCTATTAGTTCAGGTCAAACTAATCGTTATATTTGGAAATGACCTCCATTCATCGAGCTTGATTTGGTCAGCCATAAATCGACATTGTTTTCTGTTTTGAACATAGCTTTCAATTTAGATTATCCAGGTTGTGAATAGTTACAGGACGTGAGTTATGAAAAAATTAAAACACCCATATGATCATGTTTAATAACTTGTTCTCGACTGTAAATAACCGGATGAAAGAATATAATTCGGAAGTTTTCTGCATGGCTTCCACTTAGATATATCTAAAACTTTTAAAATGCTTGATCACTCTGCTCCTTCGAAAACTTCATGTTGTCGACATCACCCGAAACCTCTTTGTGTTGTTACGCAAATATTTTGTACGTTTGCACTGCGGCAAAACGGCATACTTTCTGAAGCTTCAAAGCCATGAGCACTGCCATACAAGAAACGATACTCTGACAAATATTATTCTTAATATACCTAATCTATCGCAGTTGGTGAGTGAGGAAAATGTTTTCAACTAACTGTGTGAAATATTGGAAAAAGATAAATCCTTGTGGAGTTCATGAAGCCGCATTAGTGGGAGGTTGAGTCCACACTGTATCTCAATTTCCTCAAAATGATATATATTGGAAAACCATTCTCTTTATAATATGTACTCAGCAAACAAATATTTGTTTCTATGTGAAGGCTTGAAAACACTTCACGGTGCGGATCCCTCTATACGTATGCATACAGTATTGAAAAATACTCAAATTAATCCAGTGTTTTTGGATCCTTGTTGTAGGTCTCTAAACGAATCTTTAGATAAATATACACACCGAGTAATGGATTATACAGCAAAATCTTGGACACAATGGTGAGAATTAAGCATCACTCTGGTCGAGTGGATTTATTATAACGCAAACATAATCGAATAGCTTAATTTTGAAATAGAATCGTATAGAATAAAAACCATATAATGCATGTTGTATCGCTCTTAAATAGCGCATAATTGAACATAGTATATGTCTCCAAGCACGTAGTCATGTGGATAAAATCGCTTTGCAAGTAATGAGGAAATTCACTCAGTCTATGTATTAGTTATTTGTAATTGTCTACAATCTGAAATTGTGAACTTCCGATTGAGTTGATTTTCGAACGAGATTTGGGAGCTTTTATAACAAATAATCCTGTTTTGGCACCTGTTTCTGGGCACCTCCAAAACATGTTAGAATAAAATGTGAATATTCGGTTCATCAGAATTTTATTCATATATCATATGACAGTGTGACGCTTTTGCTTCTCTACCATAAAACTTGATTGTTCGGTCCTCAAAGAGGAACCTTTTAGACGTTATGGCATGAAAAGAAAGTTGACAATGAATTGGTTTGGGTAGTTATGACAACGTTTCACTTGTGAAACAGAAACTTTGTCAGGCCAAGTGTGTCAGTACGAACTGGGAATAGGTTTAAATTGCATTTCCTTGGTTAATCATAAGTTTCCTTATACAGATCGGCGGAAATATGATAAATTACCACACTTTCTACATGCTATGAATTTCTTTAGTTATTTACTTTACCTTTTCTCGTGCTGACCGATAATCCCATTTGCGTAATCCGTACGCATACTAGGCTTCTTGCACATGATTCTTTATCCGCTGCAAAATCGGACTCCAGATGTAGAGATATTCACCTCATCCACAATGCTGATCGCGTTCTCATCAGCTTTTGATATCTGAACCACCTCGGTGGAAAGTGTTTCAATATAAGTTTTGACACCTCGCCTTATCAACTCCTCTTTATCAAAATCCCGCTGTATCCTGTATAGAACGTGTATAGCTAAGGTTGATCCCGGATCCATGGTTGATATTCACTGAAATTGTTTTCTGATTCGCTTTCTGTTTTCATTTATCTTAGAATAAATATCTCCAATTAATTAGTTACGCACCATGCATGGGGTGTATCAATTGAACTGGATGTTGGCTGCTAATCTTAGGCCAATTAGGATAGGTGGGGTAAATTCAATTTAAACCTTATTTCTTAGTGAAAAACATACACTTCTAAAGCTGCGAGAAGAAAATAGAATAAACGTAAGGTTAACCAATGCAAGACATACCGAAGATAATTATACAGACAAGGTAGAGTAACATATTTTTGAATGTTCATATGCGGATGTTGACAAATTTAAAGTTATGACGATTACAATAAACCGGAAGTGGGCTGCTATGAGAAGCACGATCGTGGTTTAGACTTTACTTGAAAAATGCTCGGGTTCGATAAGTAGTACTCGGACGATCGGCAATAGTTGCACGCGGACGGTGAGATATAAGATATGCAGTCGATAACAGTATCTTCTCTTCCTTAAGTTGAAGACGACGTTTTACACATTGCCTTTAAAGTCAATACAAGTTATTCCCAATTCGTAGGATCAATGACACGAGCTCTGATGTCCCATTTGAAAACGCTTTCTAACGCAAGTGCGGTCTTCTCAGAGGTCGATTTTCTGTTTTCAACTCAACAAAAATAGATCTTTTGTAATACGTCCATTTCTCATTCAGTCCTCATGATTCTGCCACCGTAGGCGGCGCTGTCCCAGTAGGATCAACATGCTTTGTAGACCAGCTTTCGAAAGCAGCTCGGCATTCGTTAATTTGTTTATTCACGATATGATCGAGATATGGCGGGGGCTTCTCAAATGGAAAGCATTCAGTTTCCGTTCGTGTCTTGCGTTGATGATCCAGGATTCACTACCGTAAAGTAAAGCATTTAGTACGTACTCACGTTATACCATCAGATTTGTCTTTACAGTAAACTTACGAATAACACAGACTTGGGAGTTTAATCGAGACAAGATTCAAGCTGCTGTACCAATTTACTTATCAACCTCGTGTCTAGCGAAAGGTTATCCGCAATGGTTAAACCAACATATGTGAAATGATGTACTGGTTGAAGATGACAGTTTTCAACAGTGATGATGGGAGACGATAGAGTCCCTTGAACTAGAACTTTGTTCGTGTTCGTGCTGATTGTTAGCCGAAATAATATTTTGCATGCCGACGAAAACAGCCCATTGGACACTGGAAGTGTTATTGTGAGTGAGTAATAATGGCTGCATCGTCGGCAAACAACAGTTCCCGGATTAGGACATCCCGTAATTGGTTTGTGCTCTCAAACGGTTCCAAATGAAAAGCTTGTCATCACTTTGGGTGCGTAGATAAATACCTTTTGTTTTCGTCCTATAAGCGTGTCTGAGCAACAGAGCAAAAAAATGATCAGCGTGTGAGGTAGATCACATACTTGTTTGACGACTCGGTGGATTTGAAATGTTTCTGAACTGTAATGGACTGAGCCCATCAGAGTGCCAGAGTGCCAATGTGGAAAGAAATAACGTGTTTGATCATTCTTCGATTGCAGTCTATAAGATCAAGCATTTTGTAATGACCCTTTTAGCTGACTTAGTCGAATGCCTTATATACATCAATAAAAACAACATGTAATGGCATAGGCGGTTTTCGACCCCATTCCAGAAGTTGTCTCAGTGAGAAGATCTTGTCAACGCTTGATTTTCCCCTGCGTAAGCCACGTTAAGATTCGGAGTAAACTGTATCAGCCAATACTTGTAGCGACATCCATAAAACTTTAGCAAACAATTTACCCCGAACATTCAAAAGGGCAATTCTTCGTTAAATGTTTCAGATGACACGATCACTTTTATTCTTAAATATTCTAATAATCTTGATGTATCGCATCTCTTGTGGGACACTACTCCTGTCATCGCCAGTAGCGCTCTAGTATTAGAAACAAAGTCACTCAACTCAGACGCAACCTAGACTTATTTTAAAACTTGCCGAAAGAAAGTCGCCAACGTTATACCAACTTTTCTAAATATAAAGCACTTGTTGTTTAATTAACAGCTTTGCAAGTGCGCACGTTTAGCGATGGGCTCGCCAATTTCTCCGGTGAAAGTGATTAGTATACTGAGCATATCTGAAAATGATGCTGTTAAGGCAAAAATCTGGTTGACTATGTCCATGATACATTCTTTATCATAAATGCGAAAGATTAGAAGCAATCCATAGTTACTTTAAAAATTTGGATCCGGTAATCGTGATTACAATGGATATTGAGTAAAATGAAGTGACGCTTTCGTTCTTTGACAGTCTCGAGCCTAAGGAGAACAGTGAAATTAGGATTTCCTTATTAGTGTATCTCACGGATGAAGCACCTTCAGACTGTGCGTCGACGTGGGTACATAAAATCGGTTGAAAAGTGTTGTGCGGTATTATATATCAGGCATGCATGTAGAGAACTCAGTATTGTGACGAACAAACACAAAAGTCAATCGGAAAGCTACCTCTCAAGTCCAGTGAATATCATACGGGTTTCAGTCCCCACTGAGCCATGCCATTGCCTGCACCTTGATAACGTAACGATAACTCACTCACTCACTCAGTCCTCTCCGTGCCGGGTGGCACATGATGCGAAGACAACCCACGCCAGTAGTTCCGGTCTGCCATTGCTCCCGTTGCCATCTGCACCGTGAATCCTTGGGCATGTAGTTCGCGTTCCAACCTTCTGCGCCAAGTTTCCTTGGGCCGTCCCCTTTTCCGTTTACCTTGCGGAAGCCAGTGAATGGCTACCTTCGCATGCGAACTGAGATCCATCCTGCAGACATGACCGAACCATCTCTACCATCGTATTTTGACTACGGTAGATACCACCTCCAGACCAGTTTTTCGCAGGAGCTTCTCATTCGAAATGGTGTGTGGCCAAAATATCCGTAGATTCCTTCTCAAGCACTTAGTTTGAAACACGTTCATTCTGCGCTCAATGGCAGCGGTCGTCTTCGAGCATTCCGATGCATACAGCAACACACTTACAACGTTGCTCTTGAAGAGTCTGATCTTCGTGTTAATGCTGATAGCGGAGGATTTCCAAATGGAATTCAGCATTCAGAATGCTTGGTTCGCCTTGTTGATCCTTATCCTGACCTCATCTTTACATTCACTATTTACAGTCAGTTTGCTCCCAAGGTAGACTGCATCTGTAACCTCACTGAGCGGTTTACCGTCCACGAACACTAGTGGTTGCTCCAGAACATTCTTCCGCATTACCTCCGATTTGCCAGCGTTAATTTCTAAACCCACCGTCTTGCCAATTGCCGATAGTCGATCGCTCTTGTTCTGGATGTCACTGATCTTGCATGCCAAGAGGGCAACATCATCCGCATAGTCAGGTCTTCTAGCGGTCCCGCTGGGGTCCATGGAATGCCTGCTGCCCTGCCATCGGTCACCTGTCTCATAATCCAGTCTATTGTTAAGGAGAAGAGTATCGGTGAGAGGATACATCCTTGCCTCACTCCCGTACGAACCTCAAACTTCTCAGTAACGATAAGATGGGGGTTAAAAGCTCGTATAGAGCGACTTCACGCTGATGCGGTTAAAATAACATAGGATAGTTGAAATTCGGTCAGCAAGGTGGATGTGTCTCAAATCTCCATAATATTGCGTCCAGTTCTGTAGCGAACAAACATTGTACACGGATTATGCAAGCAGGCTAATAGATCACACATTCACTCCATGAAATATCATGGGATCACACAGCATGCAAATTGTGCATTAATTGATCTTTATCGCTCCTATCTACCTTGAAAAGTTAAGAATCTACCATGGACTATGTAGTTTGTAACCATCTTAGGATTTGTCGAGTGATAGCATGTTAAAATGATCCAGGTTCGTAGTGAAAATTTTGCTTTGATGAATCTTTTGCGTCGCAAGCGAAACTTTACCGGAAAAAGTTTTAAGCGATTTATTACAAAACTTCTTTCTCATGTTATACTTCACACTTGATAGTGCAAAGTTTGCAATCATTCAGTAAATATTAATGATTAATCTGCTTTTATTTTGTTTTTCATGAGCTTGATCTAAACAATGCATTGAAATTTATTAAGTTCTCGTTTTTAAACACTACCAGGAGGTGTATTTGCTGACTTTCTTCGGTTGAAAACCAACTTGTCAAAAACGAAAATACACAAAATTTTTGCCGGATTCGGTTTTGGACTTAAGGGTGCGTTCTTCATTGCACTTGGTTACGCGCCAAATGAGGCTTATGCTACCTTATTACTTTCTTTGTCGCTGGGTAAGTTAAATCCAATGTTATAAAGAAGTTTCTCTGATATCAAGTGGTTTAATTATTTTTATTCAATTTATACCGGCACAGAGGGATGAACACGTTAATAAAATACACCAACATGAAACATTTGTTTGACTGGTGGATTGAGATAATCACAGCCCCGGTACAATACTTTATTACTTCTATATATATATATATATATATATATATATATATATATATATATATCATATATATTATATATAAATACTCTCTCTCTTCTCCCTCTTTCTCTCTCTCTCTCTCTCTCTCTCTCTCTACTCTCTCTCTCTCTCCCTCTCTCTATCTCTCTCTCTCTCTCTCTCTCTCTCTCTCTACTCTCTCTCTCTTCTCTCCTCTCTCTCTCTCTCTCATCTCTCTCTCTCCTGCTCTCTCTCTCTCTCTCCTCATCCCTCTCTCCTCTCTCCTTCGTATCTCCTCTCTCTCTCTCTCTCTACTATCTCTATCTCTCTCATCTACTGCCGCTCGCCTTTTAATCAGTAAAAATTGCACCGGCGTTCATGTGAATTTTTTAGGCGCAAACGTAGATTATGCCCGCGTTTCACTTTCTCGCAACACTTGTAAAAGTGTTCGATTTGGTATCCTTCGGTCTACGAACAGTGGTCCGCGAAACGCGGGATGAAGTTGGAAACATTGGTTGAAGTGTCCTCGCAATAAATAATCTAACTCTGAGTTTTAGCAGCCTGATAAGTGATTAAAAAAACGTTGCTCATCGGTATTTTTAAAACACCTTCATAAAGATGCTTTGCATTCTACTTGCCTTTCTATTCACGTCCTATAGTCTTCTAGTTATATAAACTTCAAAGTCAATTTCCACGTAACTTTATGCTAAGCAGTCAATTCGAAATCGATATTTCAAAGTATCATTCGCATCAAAATATAACATTTGCTTCTTCGTGTGCTTAATGTATATTGCTTAGATTTCCCAAGGTGGTACGTTGTCCAATTTTCACATTTGCAACGGAAACGATCCGAGTATAAATTTTCATATCGTCTAAGAACATAATCATTTTTTATTTCATGCGTAGAAACAAACCGTTAATACGAAAAAGAATTTGCATTGATCTTAACACAGATCTTTGTGGGATACCGCTGGTTGGTTTTATTCACATTGACAACACTTTATCTACATGAAAACTTTCCTGTCGATCTGTTAGTTAGTCGCACTATTACAAGAATCGTTGATCAGAGATTTCTATTCTTATCAGTTTTTCTATTCGCTGATGTGATGGTCCCTGTTAAAAGCTCTATTTATGTTCGAGTAGTATATAGAAATGCAGCCACCTCCAATAATTTCTTTCATCCTGTCGCGCTAAATGGAGAAGATTGGAAGATTCAAAACCAATGCTACAAGGACCAAAAATAACTTACTTATTTCAAATGGATCGATCATGCTTTTTGTAACCTGTGTTCTGCAATAGTGAAATGGGAAAATAATTCTGTGACAGATTGCCAGTCACTTTTGAACATGGGTGAGATCAAGCCTGATATCCACTTAGTGTCACCTGCAGCTAACCGCAGCGGAGATTTTCTTACATTCAATTTAGCAAATATCGTGTGCCGGCCTCCGGATTAAACAATGTTTCGCTCAACGTTTCGATTTCTGTAACGCCGGAACGTGCGCAACATGCCATTGAATCTTTAGCATGAAAACTGAGTATTATCCTGTTAGATCATTTACAGCTACTAGAGAAGATTAAGTGAGAATCTTGGTATACTGGATAGGTATTATTCCTGCTTTAACACGTCCTCGTATTTTGGATTTTATATCGTAACATATGGCTGTGTACCATCTTTTTGGAAGTAGTTGCAGTTGGTGCGCCTTCTCAATACTGAATAAGGGAATGCACTTTGTTGAGAATCAAACGAAAATGGGATGACGTATAATGAGTACTGTTAATTGTATTCAGAATCCACTCTATCTGCTTTACTGGTATCCAAGTTTTCGTTCTGCAGTGGATAATGAAATGCAATCTAAACTCTGGTTATTTGGAGCAATTTGTGCATCTTCGTCAGTTGTTGGCTTTATTAAAGCGAAATATAAATGCTTTTGCGAATCTGGTTTAATATTAACCGTATACTAGTGCTAATTTCGCAATGCATGTTTATCTACATTGCGAACCACCACATTCTGAACAAATAATTGTTGAATACAGAATATATAATCCAGCACAAGCAATAAATGTCAATTAAAACACAACAGAGCCTGGACGGAGACCGTTTTAATTGATTAACCATCCAAAGTTAACACCGAATTTATTATTTAGGAACGATCTGCGTCTATTTGCTCATTAGTGAACATGAATATATAACTTGGCATCATCAGATAGAATTTCTTTATCTGTATTCAAGCGTTTATATCATCATTCTGATACAGGATTTGCAATTAAAAATCATCAATATTATTTAATTGTGATGGTTGTGCCAGTGAAAATCTCTAGAGCTCTTGCTTACACATCGTAATATACGATTTCTTCTAAGATATGGAGCGATAAACTACACCAGGCATGCTAACCACATCAGTCGCCAACATTATAAAACCCCACAATGTATTCTCAATATTGAAATTTATATTGTCTATTGATCGGTAGTGAAGAATTTTGTGATAGAAAAAAGTAAAACCATCACGTCTTTTTCCACGGTCAATGAAACCATGCTTCATTAACGGTTATTGTCACTTGAGTGTTGTGAAATTTTCCCAGGTAACACCGTTAAATAGTTAGGCAGAGCTTGTGTGCTTTTATATAAACATTTGAGATTGGTTGTGATGTGGAATGATAGCTTTGTGAGAGACCACCACGAACTGCCAGAAACAGTAATTTGAATCTGATTAACACGGACTCAATACTGGATGAATGATACTATTTGTTCCGACTCGGAAATATTAGAGTAATTCAACGAAATTATTAGTCCGACCCGCGATTATCAGAACAGATTTTGTTATTTGGCGCGGGTTCTTTTTCTTTTATCGTGCTATCCGATAAACTACCTGTGACCATATGAATTAAGCTAGTAACGATACAGCAGCAGTAATAATGTCTTCTGACTTAGTTTTGTTGCGTTTGACCATATCATCAGAAGTAATAAATGTCGAGTGATCCTGCTTTGGGTCCCTGTTAGTAAAACTCAAGCTTTGTCAGTATGCGGTGGTGGCTTAAAAGCTATTATTCCACTTTTTAAACATATATCGTTGGCGGGATTCCATTGTAGTTTCAAGATCGAGTCGTGCGTCGTGACAGTCGAATCTGCTAACAATACATTACTACTGTGCCCAGTTATGATACTGGCTCCTGTAAATAGATTTGGCGATTAGTTGGCAACAATGAGTAGAATTGGATTTTTGAATTTTATCTCGTTGACGTCTTCCGAAGTATTATTCATCTGGCACCTGAGAATATAAACAGCTTGGTTAATAGGTAGCACTGGAAGGCAGAAAGAATGGTAATATTAAATATTTCTATCTTCTTTGATAGCAAGAGTTACTCAGAACAATCGTATTTTGTTATGCTGAACGGAACTCGTGTAACAGCTAAACCAGTTTACAATTATGCGTGACGGTTCCTAAAATTTCATTCTGGCGTGATATTCAATCCAAGAATGAATTTCATGTTTCCTTTTGGCATCGAATCGGGTCAATCTGTCTGGATTCATTGACATTTGAGAATATAACACTTAAATTGCCTTCGGAGATCATCTCCCAAGAAAATCCAATCAACGTTTGAGGTTATCAAACAGGGGCTCAAGGCACAAATATTTCTTACTTCAATTCTGTTGTTTTGGGTAGCAAGTGTTATCCGGTTTTCATGGTTTGAGTCGTTTGAAATTCAAAAAATCAATGTGCTTTTGGTTTATCAGGAAAACAGCTTATTCATGCTGACATTAGGAGAGAACATGCTGTTATCTGTTTAAAAAATCCCAACATTTTTTGTCTTAATTTGGTAAGCATGATAACATTCGTTGTCCCATTGTTTCTCTAAGTGTACTGATGTTTTCCGTGGATATTTATAACTTTGAAAGAATGGACTTGCGACTGATTGATTCAAGATGCAATCGGTTAATAATACAGCTTTTGCGATAATGGAAATTTTACCATTACGGGGATGTCTACATGCCAACATATGCTTATTACCAATTTCATCGTCAACACTTTAATTCTCAGTAGGTATTTTTATCTGTAATCTAAAGATGTCGATGTAAGAATGATAGTAATAGTGATATAAAAATCGTACTATTTAAATGCAAATATATTCCATAATCGAGGATACAACCTATCAAAGACTTTCGAAAATTGAAGTGTCACTTGAGGTAATTAGCTCCATCGACATATTTCTGTATTCAGCTGAACTAGCCAGTTTAACCATGGGTAACCACGGGAAATCAATCACGATTATGTAGAAAATTAACCTAACTCAAATGTTAGCCATCTGAAACACCCCGAAATACCTTTGTGAAATTTTTCCGTCCCCACTAATACTTTGTAAATACGATGTTGCTTTGTTCACCATATGTGGAGTATTCAAAATCTTTCATTTACAGTGTGAGTAAACAGTGTTTTATATTTGGACGGAAGTATTTGCGATGTTTGTTTAACATGTGCCTTCAAGTCTTATCACATCCTATAAACAAAATGTTTTTCAAGATATTCATTTCATTTGTTTGATCGGAAATATATGTAACTCATCGTTGTGTTATTCTAAGTTTTTTATAACTAGTTGGTAGATTCACAATGATTGATCTGGAAAACGATTGGCGTAATCTACTTATTATATCATAAATGCGAAAGAGTAAATAATTATGTACTTGTTATCAGTTTAATACTGCTGATTAATATTATGTTCCCTGTCACTAAAACTGTTTCTCAATCATGAAAACTTTGATACTTTTAAATGAGTTGATCCTACATTAAGTTTGTAATTCCTAATTCAGTCTTGAACCACTAACAGTTGAACTTTCAATACAAACTCATTCATAAAATCAAACAACCGATTCCACAATTCTGATAGCTTTCTTGTGATTTCGATTAGGTTTTTCTGGGTTGGCCGTTGCCGGGTATGCGGTTAACGTGATTGATTCGGCGCCAGAGTTCGCAGGATTGATCATGGGATTTGCAAATAGCATAAGCACATTCACGGGTATGTTTCGATCAGAATTCGATTGTTATTGCTGATCATGGCGTGTTCATTGTAAGATCACCGGTGTGATCATTTGTTTATTTATTTGCCCAGATGAATTTTTCAATTAAACACTCATAATAACTGCAGTCAGCTTCCATGAATCAATGAAATGACGATATTAATTGGTAAAACGATTGGCGTAAAACTGTTTCCGATTTAAAGTAGACAATAGTTCTAAGAGTTTCAAAGCTTTGAAAGTGACATGTACTCCATATTTCGTGCTCACAACTCTTTCAATTACACTGTACTACCGGTTTCGATTACTTTTCTTAAACGGTTATAGAAAAAACATCGTTTTCCTTGAGCCGCGAATCAATAGAATTATGACAAAAATGTTTAACCTTTAAACCAGCTTCAAATAGATAACTTAAAACGAGTAGAGAGTAGATAAACCTAAACATTACGAGATTTAAGAAACGCTTATGATTTGTTTGGATTTCGTAGAGTGTACTTCTAAGGGTAAATAAAAGTAATAGCTCTCAGGTATAATCGTTATTTTTAATATTATACTTAGACAAAACACGTAAAATTTGTAATTCGCTCATTGCTAAGGGATACTCGAATTAGTTTTCATTGGAACGAGGATGTGGATAAAAAATATCTAAAAATGAGGATTTGATTCCGCAGAGTAATCATTTTATTTTTATCTTCGGTAAAAGTTATTCAAATGTAGATTTGATTTTTTTCAACGAGATGTTTGAGTTATTTTTTTCATTAATTTTAAATTAAACACCTCGAACGAAAAATCTGGTAAAACTGAAACCCTTGAACCATAATAAAAATGTATCTTATTAGGAGTCCGGCTACACACGTTTATAGAATGATTTTCCCCAAACGTCCTCGTGCACGAAAGTACTTTACTGAAAACATACGAGAGATTTATTCTGTTTACTTACCAATAATTAGGATTGCCAATGTCTTTCGAAAAAATTCGTGCTATCGCTGAGCATTGCAAAATGTTTACAGTATCAGGATTTCATGACATCAAATTGTGCTAGCAATTATCGACTTTGATGACCATTTGCTATTTTAATCTGAGGAAAATTATTTTTAATTTTAGGGCTGCTCTCCACTTTAATAGCTTCCCGAGTTGTTCACAATTTAGGACTGGATCTCCTTCATGGATGGCGCGTCGCTCTGAGTTTGGCTGCATGCAGTCAATTTTTCGCCGTTTTAATCTATCTTCTATTCGGTTCCAGCAACGAGAAATCGTAAACGTGAAAAAACAAACTGATTTCCCCCACTTTGATTTATTTGTAGAATTGGTCTGTGGTATTGTGTTTTCTTATGTTCTCTGAAATAGTACGCGTCAAAAAATTGTCAATTACATTTTCTTGAAATGATTATTAAGAACTAGCATCTGTGTTTCAACAAAAAGTACAAGTATTAAAAAGTATTCCAGACTGTCCCTGGGGCTACATTGCACTGATTATTTGAGTTAGCTAAGTCCTTACTAACAATTAAATATTAATTTGTAAATGTGGATCGATCAACAAAATAGCCAAAAAAATATATGTGATGACAATATATTCTTGTTTGTGGCACCTAATCAGTAACAGATCCTTCAAACTATTAACAAATGATCACGTTCGAATTGGAAGCACCGCACTCGACTGACGCTTTTATTTAACCTCATCCGAATTGTATATCCTTTGGCTAGGGTGGAACAAGAACCCCGGCTTTATGCTTGCGATCACCGTCACTTACGTGACCAATCGCAATTAAAATTCTCAAGACACATTTTGTTAGCGCATATGTCCGACTAGTGGTAACCCAACCGATCTGATCTGCATGTTATTCTCCTAATCAAGTACATTCTAAGTTCAAACCGATTGATAATGCAGTTTTGTTTTTATTTAGTGTAATCTGTGGATAATTTCTTAGCAGATCCATGACTTCGCATGTGACATTTCTAATGTAAAGTAAAATGCTAATGAAGAATCAACGACCACAGCACTGATCGAAAACGTTAAAATGCTGTTTGCCGCGGGAATACCTTTGATGAAATTATACGCGAATATCATTTATGGGTTCATTTAAACGAGGAAACTTTCCTATATATGAAATTATCACAATTTTAGTTTCCTGATTATTGTCGTTTTATTGAATTGTTTATTCAGATGAAAATTTAAAATTCAGAACTTCAAATTTATCCCTATTTGGATGTCATGTTATCTTACAACAATCACTAGAAAAAATAGTATAATCATAGACAAGTTAACATTGATGAGTTGCTCTTATTTTATTGGAAAATATGCAACTCACAAAGCAGTGTACATTTCTACTTCGTTCGATCGAGTTTAACTGAACAGACGCGAAATTTAATTGATTTGGATTATGATACTATGGACAAATTGTGACCCTTAGGAAGTAAAATTTGAAGTATTCATTTTTGACCAGTTATATTTCATAAAGGGAGTTTATTCCAAACTTTTATACATTTCGATTCATTTTTAGTATTGTGCAATTTTACACCACATATTTTGATTCTTTTGCTCGAAGCTTGGCGGCTGTCATTGTTTATTGAAATGGGACGCCATCTGAGCCAATTTCTGTCATTTTTCCGATACAGAACATTTGAACGGTGAATTCAGTAAATTAATATTCCATTTATTATCTCGGGTTGTCATTAAATTTGTTCTGAATTTGAGTAATTGTATTTATCTTTCGGTTACCGTTCGATAAATTTAAGTTTTATATTGCTAATTTTAGTATACCCGTGAGTTACAGTATCGTAGTAACTCCACCGGAATTTCTGTATTAGTCGAATAAATAAATCGTTTTTCATATGGAATTTTCATCGCCCATTTAATTCTTGCAAGTTGTAAATCGAAGCAATTAATGTCACCGGAAACTGAGGACAAATCAAAATTAAGAATATTGAATGTTGCAAGTTATACGATACGGCAACCAGGTACGGTACCCAGCCGTTCACGCACTGTGAGCTCAAATATATATTTCGTAGTTTTGAGAAAAATGAGATGCCTCAGGATTATGCAAATCTTTCGCTTCTGAAAGCTAACGTTCGAAATTATTTAGTAATCAATCCGACAATTAATTAATCTTGAATACTCCTCATTAGGGTGATAGATAAGAAAACCATGTTCGATTTCCAATTTACGCTGCACACTGACTTGATTGTGAATGCACAACCTCGATGAGTGTATCAGATTTACATGTTGTAGGCTACCACCACTGTCCTTGGAAGTAATGGTGTCTACTTCAACGTGTATGGCGGTAAAATCTTGTGTCATCGACAGTGAGGTGTTCCCTGTCAGCCGAATGTAGAAAGGACAGGAAAACGGCGGGAAATAATCTCCAGGAACTGTCCTGGATGTCGCGTAGCATATATCTGTGTTGCTTGAATGTAGATGTGACTGTACTATTCTGCGGCTTCTGAAAGTTTAAGTGATGGCGATTAAATGTATGAGAAATTATTTGGAGCAACGATAAAAGGCATTTCATGGCCATTCTTACGTGTTTAATTTGTATTTACTTTTGTGAAAACGTAGTGAGAAGTATGTATGTGATAATTTATTTGGTTAGGAAATTGCGCAACGGCTTAGACGGGACCTAGTATGCAGTAGTTTTTATCTGACCAAGGACCGATGGTTCTGTAAGCGTTTCACTGCGATTTTTTAAAGAAGTGTTGTATAAAATTGTAGCTTCCAGGCAGCCGATAAATTCTGCGAGTATTTCACATATCCGAAGCAGTTCTAACAGAATTTCGTCTACCCAGTATTAGATGATTTCGTTGGCGAAAAGCGCAGCTTTTATTTTTGGGTAGCTGCATCTGACTTTTCCATTGGTTGCAGGATCGTCGGTCGTTGCCCGAAAATGTTTGTAAATCACTAGACGATTTGGCTTTTCGTACTGGTGGGACATGAACTGAACTTCTGTTTCTCATGTTGCCATATCCAGTGTCGTATTGAGAATCTTCTCCCACATCCGAAAATGCTCTAATTGCTCCAGTCACATTTAGCCTCAGACAAACAATTCGATCTTCTGACCTGCATGCATTGTCTTCTGTGTCGAAAATAACTATACTGACATGAAAAAGGAGCTAAAGTGGCTGACTCTCACGATTTTCAGGAAAGTGGAGCTCTTGAATCCACTAAGGCGATCAATGTAGTGAAAAGTAAACTCGAACCTCAAATGTTTACGCCTCGTCGCTAAAACCAATCAATGAAATCGCTTCAGAAGTTAACCACGATTGAAAATCATGAACCTAAGTCGCTTTAGGCAGTTTGAAGCTGTATTCAAATTTGTCTTGGTAATTCCTTCGACAGAATCGTTTTACAAATGCATCAACCATGCTGTTCATTTTAATCAGATAGTGTCGAAGAGAAAACCATTGAACCAGGGCAACAACTCAAACGCCATCTCTGCCAAAACGTTTTATGCTGTCATATCGCAGATCATTGACTTGTGTTACGAGATACACTCTGGTGCTCTCTGAGTATCTAAGGCTGGAGACTTATTTTCGGAGTAGCATATCGCTTGTCGTTTGCACAAGAGACTTGCGATTTGGCTCTACTCGACAAAATTCGCTCGGTTACTTCAATATTCACTAGAAAATTTTTATTTATTGCTGACTTCAAGTTACCGAATCCGCGAAGCGCTACCATTTATTCGGAAGTCTGCCGCATGAGGATCTCTTTAAAACTCAATCTTCTGCGGAGACTTGATGAAAACCCAATACTGCCTTCCAAAACTTTTTCATATCAAAGCTAATTCATCCTATTTGCTTCGCGATGTCTCTTTCAAAGAAAACTGCTTTTTGAACAATTACGGTGAAATTTATCTCGTCCATATCATGTAATTATTTTATGTGCATATTTGTTGCCTGGAGCTGAAATTTCGAAAATTTTCCAATAAAACTGAGATCTTCTTTGTTCTCTTGATAGCGCATTCAGTGAGTTTTGGATGATATTACTCTTCATAACCACATTTCATGTCTTAACCGATACCGCGGAACTGATTTACCTTTAATCCTCGATCTTGTTTTAACAAGCGATGAACACGACATTGAGAGCGTTTGCTACAAAAGTCCACTGGGACTTAGCAATCATGTCGTCATCCAGGTTGACTATCTGTTTAAAGCTGTTAGAACAGTTGATACCAGTAAAACAGTCAGAATGTTCGACTTTACGAATATGAGTGATGCTAATAAAACGCGATTAACTGCGAACTGTAATCCAGCAACTTACATTGCTTTTGGATATGGTCAATAATTCATCTTAGGAATTCAAACGAATTTGTCATGAAAAAGTCAAGATGAAACTTTAAATTTCAACTCGTTATCTAAAGTCCTAAGCAGATAATGATACGTAAATTTGCTTGGTGACAGCACCGATGAAACCCATCATTAGGACCTGAGAAATATTGCATTTACTTGAGAATAAATTGCACAATTTTGTCTTCAAAGACAAGCTGTAATACCAAGCACGGGGAATATGCTCGGTGAAATTCAACGTCAACATCATCTGTCGTTTGTTTAACGATCAAACTACGGTAAAATTAGGTGTTGCGGCCGCGAACACGTCAACTGTATCATGAACATGAACTGCATCAGAAACTGCTGAAGCAAATAAAAAAATTTATTCAAATGTATTCTTCCGAGAACTCATGCAAATTGCATCACAAATCAGTCCATTTCAACCACGGTTTTCTTGGATGTAATAGATGTCACGTCAAAATGATCCCTTCATGTATCATTACATCTAAATGAATAACGTCTCCTGGGGCAGACGGAATCACTATGCGCATTTTTAAAGCAATGCGCGTACTTACCATACCAATCACTTACATACAACTTACGACAAATATAATTCTCGGCACTAAATCTTTGGTCTATGGAGAGCGTCCAACGAAACTCGACTTGTTACCGCTCGAGTAGCAATATGATTGCCAAAGAAATAGCAGATTTTATTTGGGGCAGTATGGCAACAATCTGTCGATGTATTTTACGCTTATATCAAATGCCAGAACGATAGATCATTCTATGTAGCTTCATTAGCTTAGAACTCAACGGATTGCTGCGAAGTGCACTTTATCCACAACGATAGTGAACATATAGACTGGCATTTCGGGAACAGTCTTTTCCGCAACAACGGAGGAGCGGTTTAAAGATGCACTTGGAAATGCCAATAATCGTTAAATGAAAACCTTCATCTCAATGGGGATCATGTCCATGCTTGGACAATTTTAAAGAATATAATGTTGTGCGGCTTACACGGGCAACCCTCTGTCGTCTATACAGAAAAAGAAGATGAAGGAAAACTAAGTGGATATTTATCATTTAAATATCATTCACCGTATCTAAAACATATCATGGATGCGCAAATTACCCAATGCTAAATTCATTTATAAAGCTAGTGAACAGAGTATGTTCACCGTACACCGACAACGCCACTTACACTGGTTTCGTGATGTGTACAGAATATAAAACGTTCGAATTTGAAACGAACCACTCTATGGTGAGTTAAAATCGGGAAGTCGACTATTGGGCAGACCGCACTGTGGGACAAACACGTTTGTAAAATTAGATATGGAAGCTTAACTACGTTATACTTGAATACCACTGTTGAATAGGGTTTCTACAACGAGCCACTATGTGAAAACACTGAATCACATAATGATTCCTGGTTAAGCGCTTAACGTGCTCATGAATCAGTGCAAGACGGTAAGTAAAATATTTATTCTTAGATTTATTCATAGATGATATGCAGGTAAAAAGCTATGCTTTACAAGACCCACAAAAATTTACATCGGGTCGGATGGTAAAAAACATCAAAATGTTGTTAGTTTACTGTCAAACGTGAAAAACATAGTTGTCCATGTGGATATCTAGTGATTTCTTGAAAAAGTCAACGGTCCCAGATTGTACCACATGAATAGGTAAACTGTTCCACATTGCTTTGGTCAATCACACAATGTTTGTGTGCGTATTAAAATTACCGATAATTTATAATTTCTGTAATCCTTCATTTAGTAAAATATGTAATAACGATTAGGTGCTTGACAATTCACAGTCTGTATTCTTTATGGTTAAATGGATGCGTTATCCCATTAGAAGTTCAGCGATGAACACGCAACGTCAGCTTGGTGTGGCAAGCAGTTACTGGCAAACCTTTTTACTCTACCGAATAAACGATTTTTGAGGTCAAACGTGGCAATCCATGTAATAAATGAGTGGGATAGCGCGTTCTGCTCGACGTCGATAGGTTATTCATTGTATCTGACGCCTGTTTTGAATTGCGCGGGTTTACTAGTTGACGTTTTCAATTGAATATATGTCGACAGTGGCGCAAGTGGTGTATATCAGTGATTTGTGTTTCTCGTAGATGGTGAAAGGATTTCCATCTGAAATATATGAAAAGTGTTCTTCAGCGAAATCAATCGCAGGTAGTTTGCATTCGATATTACTGAAACTCATTTCCATTAGTTTGACTCAAATTGCTTAAGGATCTACATTTTGTGACATAATTAACCACGTCTCACATTCAAAAATATATAACCGAGTAAATCGCTGCTCAGAATGCAAATATATTATTTTTAAGAATATTATCAGGCTAACGCCAAATGAGCGTTCCGTATGTATAATCGCATCGCGAACCAAATTAACGCAGGAGTTCAATTTAACTCTGTTCCAAATTCTCTGGAACTCACAGAACTAGACTGCGGTACATACAGACCAGAAATTCAGCGGTTTCGCAGCAAAGGAAAGCTGAAAGGAAATTTGAACTCAGACTTACCAAAAAGCGAAGATTAACTTAGAAGCTTTTTATGGTTATGCTCAATTCAAATAAGAAGAGAAGGAGGATCGTCAGACCTCGATTTCGGCAACATGTCTTTGGCTGCACAGTAAAAAGCCGAAGCTTCGCACGCAGTGTTTATCAGCGTAATTCAGGTAACCATTTAGAAACTAACGAGTGCAGCGTACCTCTCTTTTGCTCTGTGGAGGTTAATCCGGAAACGGTCACTACAGTTCTGTCGCAGCTGGATAAAAGTAAATCGGCTGGCCCCGACGGATACAACCGGCTATTCTTTAACCACTCGCGAGTATAATGAGCTATGCAATTAGCGAACGTTATGTAGCTACCTTACTTTAATGTGTACTACTAGATGACTGGAAACGAGCGGCGATTGTGGCGATGCACAAAGGGGTACCAATTCTTAACAGTTCAGTGTATAGACCAGTAAGCTTGACTAGCATTCTTTACAAGAGCTTGAAGAAAATCATTTCGGCACCAGATATTTAAACATTTGTTATTTAATTCCTCACTGTGCGATGCCCAGCACGAATGATGAAAAGTAATGTCCTGTCTAGCACAATGTTCTGAGCGTCATCGATGAACTGAACTTACGGCTCGATGAAGGGAGTGTAGTCGATGTATGCTACCTTGATTGTCAGAAAGCCTTTGACTTAGTGAACCATAGGTACTTCCTGCACAAGCTATGGATGTGTGGCATCACAGGTGAAGTACATAGATGGGTAGACAGCTTCTTAACCAATCGCACTATCGATGTTTGTATTGCAAGGTTGTGCTCGGAGGAATCAGTGATACCCAGTTGAGTGACTCAAGGCTCACAGCTTGTTCCACTACTTTTTCTTACTTTTGTTAACGACCTGGCATCGTGCTTGAGTTCGCATTGCCTCTTTTTTTGCTGAAGATATTAAGATCACAGGAACCGATAATAGAGTAACGCTCATATCTGATTTCGAAATATAATCGAATAGACCAAGACATGGGACTTGCCAGAAGCATGGGGATGAGCTGAGTTCTGACGACTGATTTGGCGACAACGCAACTAGAAGTTGGTAAGAAAACCATCATAATAGCTACTGCTCAGAAAGTGAAAAATTTCGGCATTGCTAAAACAGGAGATTTTAAGTGGTCTACTCAATGTGCCGTATCAGCAAACAAGGTTCGCAAAAAATTGTTCACAGGGCGCTCATTTTTGGCATGCTGAAACCTTCTATATTCATTCCATTATAGAAGTTACTCGTGCAGCCTCACTTATAAAACATTTTCCGATCATGGTCACCGTACTCGTAAAAAGATATCGCGTGTCTCTCAAGGTCCAGCGCATTGAGACAAAAAGATTTGAGGGTCTGAGAGAAATGCTGAATTTTGTCCATAAAACACCTACATTGAATAATTCAATGAAACTTCCAAACACTAGACACAGGCCGTTGTTACGTGAGCACTTTTTCAGCAACCATGTGGTCATCCACTGGAATAACACACTGGTATGATAAATTTCCCTTGCGTGATGAGTTTTAAGAGGGAATGAAATGCTAGATGGCATACCCTCTTTCTAAAGATTTTCTATTGTACAACTAAAAAAGCAAAAACATACGAACACAAAGAAAATGTATTTCAATTAATTCATGAAGTTTCGCTTCTGACTCAGAAGCTTCATTAGATCAAGTGTGTCAGTACGAACAGAGATCAAGCTTACATTTCGTTCACCTGAAAAATCTTAGCACGGTAACAACTTCACCTTTCGTGGTAGGTGCTGCGTTCGTTAGGATAGACAGACGCGATCAATATCAACTGACTCACTGCCACCGTCACGTGCCGTATGATACTTCAATAGTTTTTGTATTGGCAGATGCGAATGACATCTGTTAACAGAATAGCTCATTTGCATACTCGGTGCGCATACTAGGGGTCACGCAGGTTGATGTTTATACGCTGCATAACCGGACGCAAGGTTGTGGAGATATCAGCCACATTCACATTATTATCACACCTACGTTATCAAAATCAACGCCGTGACGTGTGTCTAGCACGTGTTTAGCTGGCGCTGAATATCTGATCAGTGATTGATATTCACTGAAATTGCGTGGCTGATTACCGATTCGGTTTATGCGTTTACTTATCATAGTACTGATTTCCCTGGGTGTATGCCCGATATGTACTCCAGCGACACCCTGGTAGTCGATTTTATATTCGCAATTCGTCACGCAGGCTGAAGGTGTTATATCTCTGAGATGCGTTAAACAGGATCGGAGCGTTCTACCTCTTTTATACGTTACTCGTACACCTGCGTTATTCAAGATTTCATTTATTCTCTCTGACGCTTCCTTAACATAAAATATAGAAACTGTTGCATGTTGAACTTTTTCTTATTTCGGTGCTGGGTATTTTACCTGTTTTAATTGGTTTTTAATAGGGTTCTAATTGTTACCCCGATAAACAAGCCTAAGAATATATTCGTAAAGGGTTCGCTTTCTATCAGTAGTATCGCTGCAAAAGTTCTCGACTTTCTTGGACAATGATTTCGTAACTAAATTAAAAGCCTTTAAAGGGTGTGCTGATTGGTACTGCAAGAGCGGATTTGTGTCCATTGGCATACGATAAACCGTAGAGATTGTTTTACCGTTCTGCTTTAGCGCGAGACAGTCCCATGAGGGAAGTGTCGCTTTTGTCAACTCAATCATCTTTGTTACTTTGATTTTGAGATGCACATTAATAAGTTAACTTGGAATGCTTGAAATCTGTCGCGTTTCATGAGGACGAATGTACTATCGACCTAAGATATCAATCCATGCATAAAATCTTTTTTAATTCAGCTACCAAAATCTCAGGTAGATGCACTACGCAACTGAATAGCCAGTATTATGAAGTACCAACAGTGAGAATGAACACCGAGCACTTTTTAATCTGCTAAAGGAAGAGGGAATATTGATCACTAGGGCCGACAAAGGCAAGGTGACAGTGATACTCGCAAATAGTGATTATAGAAATAGGGTTGAATCACACCTTGGTGAAACTTCTTATAAAAATATCGACAGAAGGAGAACCACGTTAATTATGAATAACCGTGAGTGAGTGATTTCAAGATCCGTGTGCGGAATTAAGGAGCAACTATGTCAAGGATTATGGTTCAGGCTATAAAAATAATCTGCTCAGACCCCCAGGGTCTATGGGCTCCCAAAGATACATAAGGTGGGCGTCCTATGCGACCTATCATAGATGGATCCCCAACACACGAATTAGCGAATCAGCTTGCTCATTTGTTGAAACCACTAGTCGGAAACACACGGATTCCTGCATTAGAATATTTTGGATTTCGTTCGTCACTTGAGTACAATAACGCTCGACGAGAATGAGATTATGATTAACTTTGATGTAAGCGCCTTGTTTACAAATTTGGACACCACGAACGCTCTAGATTTAGCAAAAATGCACTTAATTCAGACACGACATTGACAGATCGTACATACTTAAGCGTACTGCAAATCGTCAACGGTATAGCGATTTTTCTAAATATGAACCATTTCTTGTTTCATATACAAGCGAAAGTTAGGTTTAGCGAGGGATTCACTTATTTTCCCAGTGTTAGCGAATATGTTTATGGAGCATTTTGGACAGTTATCTTTGAAAAATGAAGATCTAATGCCAAAGATATATTGGCGTTATTTCGATGATACATTCGTCATCAGAAAACGCAGTAGATTGGAAGCATTTCTTAGTTACCTTAAGAACATGGATCTAAAAATCCGAGAAACAATGAAAATTGAGTTGACAGAAGGGACTCTTCCACCCTTGCCTTTTTCGCGCAAAGCAGAATGGTAAAATGAACTCTACGGTCTATCGTATGCCAATGGACACAAATGCGATCTTGCGGTACCTATCAGCGCACCTACAAAATGATTTTAATTCAGTTGTGAAATCTCTGTTTTCACAATGTTGAACCCTTGTGCAGCGATGCTATCGATAAAAATGAAACCCCATCACGAAGTTATTCGTGGGCTTGCTGATCATGGTTACTCTTAGAGTTCTATTAAAAGCCAACTGAAACGGGTAAAATATCCAGCACCAGAAACAGAACAAGTTTGAAGCGCAACAATTTCTATACCTCATGTTAAGGGAGCCTCAGAGTAGATAAATCGAATCTTGAATAACGCAGGTGTACGAGTAACTTATAAAAGAAGTAGAACGCTCCACTACTGTTTAACGCATCTCAGAGATGAAACACCTTCAGCCTGTGTGACGAATTGCGAATATAAAATCAACTGAAATGGTGGCTCTAGAGTACATATTAGGCAAACATTCATTGAAATCATTACTATGATTAGAAAACGCAAAAAGCGAATCGGTAAGCAGCCACGCATTTGCAGTGAATATTAATCGCGTCCTCCCACGAATCACCTCGCAACTGTATGGCTTGTACGGACTACTTCAGTGTTCTGTTAAGACGCTCAACCATTCCGTTCGCTGCTGGATTGTAAGGCACTGGTGAAGTGTGCTTGATGCCATTGAAGCGGAGAAATTCTGTAAACTCGTTGCTACGAAATTGTGGACCGTTATCCGTAACTAGTTCCTCGGGTAATCCGAATTCGCGGAAAGATACTGCAACCACTTGATCACGGTTTTTGACGTCACCTCACCACAAAGTAGTGCCTCAGGCCATTTAGTGTAGAAGCAAGTTGTAACAAGCATGTTTCTTTTAGATGACGGAGCTCGCATAAAAGGGCCCATGATGTCAATTGCTATTTTTGCCCAAGGATGCATAGGATAGTCAATCGGTTGAATGGGGGGTTGTATTGGTATGGCACATTTATCAGCGTGTTGACAACATGCACACTGACGGACAGCAGCTTCAATTGAGGCATTCAGTCTTGGTCACCAATAGTATTCACGAATACGTGATTTAGTTCGTACAATTCCGAGATGTCCTTCTTGGCCACATGCAATCACTGTTGGTATTAAAGTTTCCGGAACAACGATACGGTTGCCTCTCTAGTGATGCAATGATCCACGAGAGACAATTCGTGTCTCACAGCATAGAACGGATTCAACTCAACAGGAATAAGCTTCTTACTTGGCCAAGCAGTCTGGAGGTATCCGCGAAGCTTTTGTAGTAAACTATCTTTTTCGGTATGATCATTTATCAACCTCTGTGTTATAGCTCCCAGATGGTTAACCTCCAAATTAGCAATCAGTGTCACCTCGGTTAGATCTTCATTTTCATCAACATTTTCCATTGGTAAACGAGACAAAGCATCCGGGACGCGGTTTTGTGATCCAGGAATATATTTTACTTCAAAGTCGTAAGCTAACAATCTGGAATACCAGCGACTGATTCGAATGGGCTTCTGTCCTTTATTCCCGCGGCACAACAGGGTTGTCAGTGCTGTATGGTCAGTTCGCAGTGTGAAACGACGGCCGAAAAGGTAAATATGCCAACGTTCACAGGCCCAAAGGCAAGCCAGTGCTTCCTTTTCTCCCGCGGAGTAGTTTCTCTCGGTTTTCGATTAGGTACGTGATGCATAGGCAATAACTTTTTCAGTCCCCTGCTGCATCTGTGACAGAACTGCTCCAAGCCCAACATCTGACGCGTCAGTTGTAACAAACGTCGGGCAACCCTCATCAAAAATAGACACTGTGGAAGATGAGGACACCATCCGGTGGATCTGATTTTATGCGTCGTCCCGAGCCGACTTCCATTCGAATGCTACGTCACGTCTGGTGAGCCGACGTAGGGGCTCTGTGATTGTGGCAAAATTATGTAAATGTCGAAGGTAATAGGAACACAATCCTAGAAAATGTTTGATCTGTTCACTGTCCTGTGGTTTCGGGCATTGCAATATTGCATGTGTGTTTTTAACATTCGGCCGAACGCCTGCGGATGAAATTAAATGACCCAAAAATTCGACTTCTTGAGCACAATATTGGCATTTCTGAATGTTCAGACGTAGGTTCAAAGAATTGAGGCGATGCAACACTGTATTAAGATTAATTTCATGCTCTTCCAAAGATGATCCGAAAACACAGATATCATCCATATAGGCAATGCAGCCGGGTATGTCGGACAATGCTAATTTGATAAATTTCTGCCAGGCTGCTGGAGCGCTGTTAAGACCCATAGGCAGAACTTTGTACTGATACAATCCATTAGGTGTAAGAAAGGCTGTCAGTGGTCTAGATTCGTCTGTCAAAGGCATGTGGAAATATGCACTTCGGATGTCCAGTTTTGAGAAGATTCTTGCTCCTGAGAGCTTCACAATCAATTCATCAGCTGTAGGAAGTGGAAATTTTTCCACAATGACATATTTATTGAGCATCCTTAAGTCAGTGCATATGCGAATGGTTCCGTCTTTCTTCCAAACTGCTACCAAGGGATGCACCCATTCAGAACATTGTATGGGTTCAATCAAATCATCTGCAACCATCTTGCTCAACGCATCACAAACGGAACTGCGTTTCGTCAAAGGAATGGGCTGTGGCTGAGATATAGCAAAAGGTCGAGCATCAGACCGTAGATTTATCCTGTGCTTGCCGTTCGGGATTCGTCCCAATTCATCCCGAAACAAGTTAGGGAAACGAGGTTCCAGTTTATCAATA
The DNA here is from genome assembly GCA_013407085.1 of Atriophallophorus winterbourni. Lineage (NCBI taxonomy): Eukaryota > Metazoa > Platyhelminthes > Trematoda > Plagiorchiida > Microphallidae > Atriophallophorus > Atriophallophorus winterbourni. Next base: position 18,663 of record JACCGJ010016848.1, on the reverse strand, counting down.
CACACCGCAGCAATCGTCATTCTTTCAATAGAAGGGGTCACTTGCAGCGATACCATAGCAAATCGACCAAGTAACGGTTTGCTGTTAGTGTGCGACACGTGAACGGCAACAACGGATTTAAACTCCCTTTCCAGAAATAAGGAAACGTTGAGAAATCCCAGAATAGGCACAGGATTTTTCGAGTAACTTCCAAAAACATAATTCGATGGTTGAATGGGGAATGACTGTAAATGCGTACAATAAAACTCGTACGGAACGATTGTTATTGGACAAGCTGAATCTAATTCCATAGGCAAAGTTATCATTCTGTCACCCAAGCAAAAATGTACTATACGGATATCAGAAGAAGGTAATTTGGATTCAATTGCAGAGCATGTAGTAAGTTCGTGACTAGAAATGCCATAAATATGTTCAGCTTCCGATGTTGCTGTATTAGAATCGACCATGTCTGTGTCACTTGTATCAACTTGAGAAACTGTTTGAGACCGACATACACGACCAAAGTGACCGAGCTTACCACATTTGTTACACTTGCCTTTGCGAGCTTGGCAATATGGACTGTTCGCTAAATGTTGGTTACTCCCACAACGGAAACAGCTCATGGCCGATGATTTCGAACGTTGGGCAGAAGCTGGCTTCAAATGTGATATCTCAGAACTTGCATGAAAGAACGATTTATTCTGCTCCATGATATCAGTGCGGCACCGAGCAATCTCACGAACACGTTCCCAAGTAATTTTATTTGCATCCTCGGATAGAAGAATTTCCCGGAGTCTGCCGTCCGATTGGCCGGAAATGAATTGTTGTATTAGAAAGATTTCTTCTACCTTCTTCGCGGGAACTGCATTGAATTCGCAAAGGCGGACTGCCGGGATCAACCGTGAAATATACGCATCTAATGATTCCGCAGGTTCCTGTCGAATTCGGGAAAATTTATACCGTGTGACAAACAAATTCACTCGGGAACCCCAATATTTATCCAGTGCAGTAAACACTTCGTTGATCGTTGCTTTGGTTCTCAGATTCTGGGCTTCGAAAAATCGTTGACCTTCACGTCCAAGGTATTGACGTAAGAAGACGATCTCTTGTTCACAGGTCATCTTGATTGTTGGATTGAAAATTGTTATCATGTTAAGATAATCCTTGAAAGATAGTTTGAAATTCTGCCACTCTCCAGCAGTTGGACGAGCAGTAGGATCAGCCCAAAGCAGATCGGGAGCACAAGCTGAGCTGAGCATGTCACAGGTTTAGTGAATCGCGACGCCAGTTATTATATTCACAAGTAAGCACAAAGCACTTATACCTGAAAGAACAGCAAGAACAAACGACCGGACTTGTGAACGAAACCAGTGTTATATTATTGATGGACAAAATTTAAAAGCGTGGCGCGTGAGTGATCGATCGGAAATCAATAAGTCAACGCACACAGCGGACAGGTCTATGCAGCGTAGACACAACACCTATTGGACAAACATTCATTGAAATCAGTACTATGATTAGAAAACGCAAAAAGCGAATCGGTAAGCAGCCACGCATTTGCAGTGAATATTAATCACTGATAAGAGATTCAGCGCTAGCTGAAAACATGCTGGACACAGGTCACAGCGTTGATCTTGATAACGTAGAAGTGATAATGCAGGGGGCAAAAACATACAAAGAGGGACTCCACGCTGGGGCGTTTGTTAACAATGCAGTAATAAACATGGATGTGTCTGATACCTCCACAATCTGGCGTCCAGTTTTGCAGCGGATAAACATAAAGGTGAGTGACTGCTGGTGTGCGAACCGAGTATTCAATCGAGCTAATCTGTCAGCAGATGTCATTCACCCGCCAATACCAAAACGATTAAGGGATTAAAAGGAACGTAGGGCTGGTGGTGCGTCAGTTGATATTGATCGGGCCTGTCTAACATAACGAGCGCAGCACCCACCACAAACTGTGAAATTGGTAACCAGCTTAGTATTGGTCAGGTGAATGAAATTTAAGCTTGATCACTGTTAGTACTGACGCCCTTTCTCTGTGGAAGCTTTTGATTCAGAAGCAAAACTTTACAAATAAACAGCCCTCACGGATTCATTATAAACTTTCTTTTTATCCTGATTATGATTATCCGATTTGTCACAAGCATTTTTCATTACATTGCTATATCTCTATTTTTCACGTATATTATTGTATTGTTTCCCGAATCGATGACCTCTCACATTCCGCGTGAAAAGATTCAAGATTCAAGATTCAAGATTTATGGTTAAAAAAGCAAATTGCTGTACAATACCATAGGATATACGTATAAAAATTATATATAAAAAAATCGTTACTTGTATGATCATGTCCATGTTCTTCATAGGTGGAGCAAAAATAATCCTCAATGGCAACACAGACTGAGGGAAAAGAATCTTTGGATGGACGGTAGTTCCGTGTGTTAAAATTTTTATAGACATCAATAGGTAGGGGCCAACGCAGTAGTTCTCAACATAAGGTTTCGTAACCTTTGTTTAAAGATGTGCTCGTTCGATGAGGTAACAATATCTATCGGCAAGCTATTCCACAGGAAGCATACACGAACAGCGAAGAAGTGACGACGACAATTCAATCGTTAGTGTGGGATTTGAAGGGTCAAAGGGTGGCTGCGTGTGGGGACAACGGAACGAAACTTGAAGAGGTGTTTGAGAGGGTGGGATTTCGCGTAGATGATTCGATATGTCAGAGTGAGGTCGTGTATGATACGTCTGCGCTCGAGGGTGCACAGTCCAAGTCTGGTCAGTCGCTGCTCAAAGGGTAAATTATTCAATCCGGTAACCGTTTTGGTTGCCTTGTGATAAATTCGTTTGAGGAGCGAGATGTTTTTTTCCATCCATGGCGTCCAAGCTTGTACAGCGTAGTCAACGACAGGATGTATGTAAGTGTTTAGTAATTTCACGAGTGAGTGTGGTGGGGAACGTCCGAAAATGCGTTTCAGTAAACCTAGCAAGCTGCACGCACGCTTGTAGACGGCTTCGCACTGTAGGCTGTTCTTCAAAGTGCCAGACACCAAGATTCCGATGTGATGTGATGTACTCCATTCAAGCGGGTGGCTGCCAAGTGTATAGGGAAAGGGAAAGGGTTTTCCGACTTGCAACATTTTGCACTTGCGGAAATTAAATGGCAGTTTTTTTTGGATTGACCACTGGTGCAGTTTATTCAAATCTCCTTGCAGAACTTGACAGTCCTCGATAGAGTTGACCTTCGTCCAGATTTTTACGTCGTCTGCGAATAAAACAAGCTTACATGCTAGTAAGTTCGGTAGATCGTTTATAAATAAGAGAAGATTAAAATTAGCTCACATTTTTTTATCCCGAAACAAGAGAGCGTGAAACTTGAGAACTTTATACTCAATTTCGATTTGTTGGGTGCTAAATCGCATACTGTCGAACGAAATCTGGACTCGTGATTGGCACTTAGCCACTTCCAGCGTTGTGCAAATTGTACTTGAATTTGAACATTTGATTTCCAAACTAGTTTAGCACCTCGTTGTTAAAGATCCAATGATACATTTTGATATTATTCAGATGCTTCAATCAAACAGCCGGGATTTGGTGGAAATAATCATGTTTTTTTCTAAATTATGATTAACACTCGAATGATTGGTCACAAGCGGTAGATAAAGGAAAGTAATACATCCCTGCTGCTTGAAATCGCCAAAATTGATCATGCTTATCATAGTCTACTCATCTGAAGATCGAAAGGCTGGGTACCACTGGACAGTTTGTTGAATTGCTTAAATAACAACCTTCGAAAACACCCTACCACGCTTCGTGTTGACGGTGCATTATGGAAACCAATCGGTTCAGTTTTTAATCCCATACTTTTTCTGGTTTATGTCAAAAATAATACCGAAATCTTCTCAACGTAACACTTCGTTATTTGCGGGTGACATAAACATATGGAGTTGCATTCATATCTCTGAAGATTTCTGCTAATATAAAAGGATCTTGATACACCTCAAAATTGGTCGTTGTAGAACAAACTGCTATTAAACTATAAGAAAAGCAGGCCCATAAATATGGCAAATTAAGTAGAGTTTCCCTACGAAATACGTTCACATGTCCCTAAAAATCGCCGTGACGGAAAAAGATTTGGGCGTCTGAATCAGGCACTTTTGTAAACAACACTTCAAAATAACTTACTCGCATATGTTCTCCGAGCTTGTTGAGTTTGCATCGGACGTTTCGTTGCCAGACTAGGCAACATCTTCAGCGATTGTTTGCAAATTGACTGCTCGAATTTGAACTGACGATGGTATTTGGCCGGCTGACCACTGGTCACGTGATCGCATATGATTGATTGATTGGTTGGATGCCTTTACGGTTCTTCGTCTCAGTCGCATCCGTGTGTAGATGTCTTTCCAGCCTCGGGGCAATGACATAAGACTCCTACGACCTCATGCATATTTTATTATTCGCCCAACAACAGCAACGCTACGTAACATACTCATAAAAGTGAAAGATGCAATACCCCACAGATGAAAACCAAACGTAAGTGTGAAACAAACTACAGTGCACACACGTGACAAAACTACATCGGGCAAACCGGTCGAAAACTAAAACTCGAATCCAATGATCCATCAACTTAGCCGTACGCGTCACGACACCAAGTCTCTCATATCAACGCACGTCCGACAACGAGATTCATGAGATGGACTGGCCATAACTGGCCATATCTTAGGTCGGCTAATCACAAAGCAGACGAGGTTCTCGAACCTGGTACTCTCCGGTGAACGATTTCGATCAACGCACACGTGAGCTTGGACGACATCTCACACGGATGCACTAGAGACGAAGACCTAAAGGGCATCCAAACCAATCAATCATCATATGCGTCACGTGACCAAGTGGTCAGCCGGCCAAAACCATCGTCAGTTCAAATTCGAGCAGTCCAATTTGTCAACAATCCTGAAGATGTTTGCCCTAGTCTGGCAACGAAACGTCCGATGCAACCAACAAGCTCGGAGAACATATGCGAGTAAGCTGACAACAACGACCCGAGCTACAAATATTCCAACACTATACTAACTTCAAAAACGCCCGCCGTACAACCAACAGGTGTCACAATCTACTCAAAAACGAGTTAGTTGGGGAATTTTTCGCGAAAGACATTACCGGTCTTATAAACTACAAATTTGGAGAGTCGTCCATGAAATACGGTGTGCAGTCCATGGTCTAAGAGGCTCAGAAGGATTATAACTTTTGCAGTGAATCTATCAACGCCTCTACAAAAACTAGTTTTTTTCGCATCCGACACAACCGCCTTATGATACAGATAGCTCATTGGATCTGTTCGACTTTCCCAATCGACGAATCAGAAGAGACTTTATCCTACTTTACAAAATAATCCATACCCCAAACCAACCCATATAGGATTTATTCACGCGAAGGGATACGAGAAATTATATGAGTCTGGAATATGTGCTGCTGAAACCCCATTCCAGCATCAACTGAAGAAGGTATTTTTATTCCGTCCATATCTGTTCAACTTAGAACAGTTAACCTTCTACCGTTGCTCAGTCCACGAGCTTTCATTACTTTAAAACGAAATAAGATGAATTTTCCGGATACTTATACACTGCTTAAACTGATAGCTTATCTCAGAATCACGAAGTGATTCTTGGTCAAGCACTCGAGGCGCTTATGGATGACCAAAGGAATGTGTTGCTTACATCACAATTTATTACAAACCACCACCGTTTATTTAGTTAGTCGATTCCACTCCGGTTCAAAATAAAGACAAAAATTCTGTTTCAAAACACGATGTGTCGTATACCGCTACACAGCGCTTGGATTACAAATCGTCATGCATCCTCAGAAGCAAGCAATGAAGCGGCTAATACTGGAGATAACGACATTGGTGTGGTCAAACATCAATCATACGTTGTCTCTAATTCCCACCACACAAACTTGTGCTACCTCAGAACCTCCTTTTATCGAAGATAACGGTCAATGTAAACATGTTCCGGACGATTTATCATCAACAAACAATATGACGAAAACTGTGCGTTGACCGGTGTCCGCTTCCAACGCAAGGCGTGAAAACCACACATCTGTCAGTGAGTCAACGATTTTCACCCTCAAAACGCAATCACATTCAATTGGCTTATATTCGTTCATTAATTTTGTAAAAAAGAGACCGTTTTCTCCTGCGAAGCGTCTTGGTGGTGTTTCTCGGTTGCATTTGGTGACCTCAAATATGGGCAGTCCTATTAGTTCCAAACCTCCACAAATCAAAGAGAAACCACCTGCTCGCGATTAAACAAATCTCAACCTAGTGAGAGATCACGCACGGTGTTCCTTGCTAATGTTCAACTGTTAGCAGAAAAGCATCAGCTGTTTCAATCTCGTCTCCAATAGAAAGGAGTAAAACGTGAAGCAACCAAGTAATCCAAGCAACGGTGCAGCGGGCACGGTGAAAAATAAACAGCATCCTTTGGTTGTGAAGAATAAAGCGCAACAATTTACTGAGATGCAAAAATGATCTTGCAGAGCAAAGAACAATTGTCTGTGGCTCGTGCGAAGGTCGAACTGGAGATGCAGAATACAACCAATTCTCTTAAAGGTGCTAAAATTCAACCTAGGCCACCAGGAAAGGAGAATGTGAATACCACGCAACCGGTCACAGAAGCCGTCCCGGAGCTTGTGTCAAGTCAAACAAAACCATGAAACCCGAATAATGTGAAACTGATTCAAACCTCTGTAAAACCTTTCGCGCCGAATGTCTTGCAAACTATTCAACCAGCCAAATTAGCCGTTCCTCAAGCAGTGCAACAGCCGATCCCCAAACATGCTCAGATCAAATCGCCTGGCTCTGTTCAACTTACTTAAAACCATACCGGGACAGCTCCAAGCACTACGTTCTCACCCGCGGTTGACAAAACATTCGACATGTCGCAATTGAATTTTGATTGTGACTCTGACGATGGCCGACCACAAATCAAGGCATCAGCTTGTTCAAATTTGGAAATGCGGCCCACATTCAAGACCATGTGTGATTGCACGCTGAAGTGGCCACAACAATTCCTGACTACTTCGGGAATTCCGTTCGATTTAGCCATAACCTTCTCCGGCTATCAATACCGTTCACGGCCTCGAACAAGATGTGCTTTGTGGGATGCTTCTGGACATGAGCGAATCTGAACTTTGCCATCCCTTCGGTTTCCGTTTCTCTTCTCAAGTCCTATACTAGTATTCTTTCTCTCGTGTTGTTTAGACAATATGGATGTCCATTTCTATCTGCGTACGTGTTGTCTTGTTTGAACCTTCCATCGATGACGAGTTAGATAATTGATCTTCTCTTTGTCGTCGTCGTTCCGTTGCTGCTTGTGCCGTAAAAGCGTCTAGAAATCACCAGGGACTGATCTGTCGCAGGTGTTGTCACAGAATGGTCTGAGTGGATAAAACCATTATTGCGAAATGTTCTGCATAGCATGGCTTGATTGTGTATTGCAGACCGATCTCTTGAATACCAGTATATATCCACATCTGTGTATTTGTATAATAAAGTTCACATACTTACTAGGATCTCAGTAACTTTCATGGGTTACGGAAGAGAAAGACCTGGGTGTGTGGATTAGCAGTAAATAGAAGTCTTAAAGGCAGTGTTCTGCGGTATACAAAACGTCCTGCCAAATCTTAGCACTACTCAGAATCATGTTCGGTAGGTTCAAAAAGCAGATACTACCACTGATAACTAACATCTACATCAGGCCAAAAATTGAGTACGTTGTTCGAGCATGGTTCCCATGGTTACAAACGGACATGACATTGCTGCAACGGGTATACCACCGCGCAACAAATCTGGTGACCAACAGGCCATACGGTGAAAGGATTGTAACTCTGAACCCGTTTTACTTTTCGTACCGTTCAAACAAACTTACGGGCTGTTTCAACATTCTGCATACAGTGTATTACTCACCGAAACAACTCTTTCCACTGCAAGAAGCACGTGGTGGCATATCTCAGGAAAACAAGTTAATTATTCTACACTCTAGATCAAATTGACGAAGGTTCTTGTTTGCTGTCCAAGTTTGTTTTATATAGAATTCTCTGACCCACATATCATTTGTGCATCAAGTCTGACCATGTTCAAGGATGAACTTGACCAAATCAAAACTCGCACCTGAATACACAAGCTGAATTTCCATGTTGATAAAACTTTTGTGTTGTTTTTTGGATTCCTCGCATTTCGATCTATGGTTACTGTAAATATCTGCTATTAAGACCATTGAAAATATGAATTACTTTGACCGCTCATTAGGATTAAACTGCCTCTAAATCACTCTTGTTTAGCATTAATTTTTTTAATAATTACCATTTACTGTAACCATCTCCGTTGTTGTTCCTACGAACTGTTGACAGGTTCCCATGTCATGTCAAGCATTTGTTTTTGCCTCACTTCAAATATTTAACATATTTGAAATATTTAATCTTTGATGCTTCGTAAACAAATACAAATGTAAATTGAACCACAAAGCGAACCTCACATTATCTAGTAACATTTATACACTAGATGGATTTCGATGCCAATAGTAGATTAAACAAAATTAGTTTCGAATTCAAAGCCCAGACTAACATCTCGAGTTTTCATATAAAATGGAACTTTTCAAATTTATTTAAAAATCTAATTTTGAATGATTGTCTTATTATAGTATGTTATTATATTACATTCGTTCCCCTAAAGGTATTGTGAAAATTGAAGTCTTTCTTTATGAAATTAGCACTGTGTAATCAAACACTAAGTTCATATACGTATTTAGTTCAGTTCAGTTCAGTTCAGTTTGCACAGGACAGTATGTGGCTAACAAGCCAATCGAGCGTCCAGAATTTCTTTCGGTGGAAAGCTGCAGAGAAGCACCCACCACTGCCAAAACGTATATTCTTTTTGTCTGTTTGAAATCTTCGCCGATCGCGAAGCCAAGAGATTATCCGGGTTGAACTTAGGAAGCACCGCGTTATAGCCGATGCTGGAAAAAGAAAAAGCAGTTTCTCTTCACCAGCACGGTGAGAGGTTAGCTGAAGTAGCATTGTGTATAATAAAAATTAAAAAACACAGAGAACTCTAGCCCTCACTATATTTACGGGATAACGCTAAAAGATGAAAAACCTAAGCTTGTAAAGCAATTAAGGCGAGTATTCAGGAAACAACTTACCCCAGTTGCGGTCCAACCCCTGCTTAAAACTAGACACGGTACTGCAGGATATAAGTTCTTCTGGAAGAATGTTCCAGAAGTTAACAACCCTAAGGCTGAAAAAGTGTTTCCTGGAGTCTAGCCGACATCGTTTCTTAGCAATTTTAAGTGAGTGGCCCCGGGTGCCCAGCTCGGGACTTAAGGTAAAGAAGTCGTTCATTTGCACGCCACTCAAACCCTTCAAGATCTTAAAGGTTTCTATTAAGTCACCTCTTAAACGACGGCGCCTAAGGGAGAAAAGATCGAGAGACATTAGGCGCACAGCGTACGGTTTCCCTCGCTGACCTTCAATCATGCGAGTTGCGAGGCGCTGTACACTTTCAAGTCGAAGGATGTCCTTTTTGTAGTGAGGACACCACGCCTGAACACAGTATTCAAGATGCGGCCGAACTAATGCCTTGTACAGTGGCAGGAATACATCGGGTCTTCTGCTCGATAGCACTGATTTCAGCCGAAAAAGTACCTTGCGTGCACGCTGAGCCGCAGCGGCACATTGGTCCTCCCATTTGAAGTCAGCCCTAACCAGTACACCCAAATCCTTAACACACTGTGTGGCGTTAACACTGAGGGAATTCCCCGCCACCTGGACCGAAATCTTATCAACCAGTGTTGACAAGAGTTGGCTCTTATTTAGGTTCAGTGGGAGATCCCACTGGTATGACCAGTTTATGACCCGCTCAAGGTCGTGCATCAAGGTCTCTTCATCCGTTGATCCGATGAATTTCACATCATCCGCGAAAATGAAGCATGGGCACTTCAATTCAGAGGACAAGTCATCGATGAAAATCAGGAATAGAAGAGGGCCAAGTACCGAACCTTGGGGTACACCACTGATCACGTCGGTTTGATTCGACAGCGTACATCCTACTCTCACTCGGAATGTCCTACCTGTAAGGAAGGCCTTTATCCAAGCAAGTAGACTACCCCGTATGCCTTTGGCTGCTAGCTTAATCTCTAGAAGGCGGTGATTTACGGAATCGAAAGCCTTACTGAAGTCTAGGTAGAGGGCTTCGACAGGCTTCCCTTCATCCATCCTTTTAGTGGCAGTATTGAGAAAGCTAAGGAGGTTAGTCAGACAGGATCTACCCTTAAGAAATCCATGCTGAGTTACACTCAACAGAGAATGCCGACAAAGATGCTGACAGATTTTATCACGCAGCAGTTTTTCCATTACTTTCGAGACGGTGCTGGTCAGGCTGACCGGTCTATAGTTACCAACAGTTGACCTGCAACCGCCTTTGTGTATTGGCACGACTATGGCTTCCCTCCACTTACTGGGAACAACTCCTAGTTGCAGGCATGAATTAAAGAGCTGGCAAAACGGTTCGGCAAGCACTGAGGCAAGATTTTTAAGCATAATTGAGTAGATGCCGTCCGGTCCCTCAGATTTGTTGACCCGAACATGGATAAGTGCGTCAAACACCTCAGCCTCATTGAAGGACAACTCATCTAATACATGGACACCAGGTGTCAGGTTAAGCAGACCTGACGGTGCGTTTGAAGAATTATCCCGTCGTTGAACGCTACTGAAAAACCCTGAGAAGGCAGTCGCCTTAGACAGGTCGGTATCGGCAACTTTTCCGTCCTCCAGTTTCAAATCCCCTATGTTTTCCCTAGTTTTTCCTTTTGACTGTGCGTAGCTATAAAACCTTTTCGGGTTGGATTTAGCATCCCTAGCTAGAGATAACTCAAAATGCTGTTTGAGCACACGTTGTAATTTAACACAGGCATTCCGAGCGGTTTTGTAGCGGGCCCAAGAACCAGAAGTAAGGGATAGCTTATATTGCCGCCATAGACGATCCCGTTTACGGGTAGACCTACGGACTCGAGGAGACCACCAGGGTGGCCTTCGATGCCTTCTCACACACTGCAGCGGAGCGTGCTTGTCTTGTAACTCGTTTAGATACTTAGAAATTCTATCCCAGTTTTCATTTACATTTGAATCGCTAGATAACTGAAGGGAAGATTTTGAAGACTGCAAGAGTAAACCCCAGTCTACACGCCTAAAATTGCGTCTAGGACGAGAGAAAGGTTTGCGAAAACGCAATATCGCTTCGAAGCTTATCATTACGTGATCACTTTTGCCGAGCGGCGGTAGGTACTTTAAATGACTAATGGCTTCTAGCTGGGACGACAATACCAAGTCAAGAGTGGATGGAGTGCATCCATGGCGAAACCTTGTAGGATCATTGACATGCTGGTGCAGCGCATGATTATGGAGCCATTCGAGAAAGGTGTCAGATTGCTGGGTGACTAGACCAGTGGGGACAGGCCAATCTATGTCTGGGAGGTTGAAATCACCCAAGATAAGTACACTGTGAGCTGAGTGAAACAAACCGTCGAGTGTCTCAATAAGCTGTGTAAACTCCTGTATGGATGCACTGGGAGTGACGTAGACACAAGCAATTGCGAGCGATGACTTGTAGCAAGTCAGGATACTCGTAACAACTTGGACGTTTTCAATGGCTAGAGATATCCCTGTACCCATGTTGTGCAAACCATACTCCAAGAGCAGTGCAACGCCACCGCCTCTCCTATCGCCCGGCCTATCGCATCTTATGACGAGATACTGTTCACTGATGTTTACCGGCACCTCATCAATCGCAGACAGCCAGGTCTCAGAAAGCGCAATAACCCTTGGGTGTAACTGAGCCACGCAGAGAGAAAGTTCAGCCCACTTATTCCTGATGCTGCATACATTTGCATACAATACTTGGGCACTGGTTATTCGTGCTTCTGAAACTAGTCCTGTTTGGCCCTCGGTCGAAGCACCCGAGGGAGCTGCACGTTTTTTGGCGTGCTACTTAGAGCAGGAGCATCAGTTTCGGCAGCCTCTTGCGTTAACGTAACGGACCGTTGCCTGACAATTGAGACCGCATCCATAGAAGAGAAGCAACTACTGGAGTCATCGTCTCGGGTGCCATCGTCAATTGCGCTAAGACAATCAACGTCATCTGGGCCGGACAACAAGACTAGTGGCAAAGTGCTGTTCGGTATGCCCGTCTGTGACTGAATAGCGTTTTGCGCTGCATCCGGGTTAAGAATGACCGATGTTCTCATTGCTAAGTTTCTCCTATTGGAATCAGAATCATTTTGCCGAATCCGGGACGGAGGGTTGTCGGGCTTCACCTGAAGTTTATCTAGCGTTGAGTTTGCGATATACTCAGCCCTAGCCAGGAATGCATCCCGATCCGCCTGATAATTAAATTCAACCAGGATTGGTCGAGGGCAGTTACCCATCCTCCATCTTCCTACTCGGTGGATTCGCACTGTGGAAGTAGAAGGCTTCATATCCACCAGGTCATTTTAGTTTGCACACGACAATATGTGGCTAACAAGCCAATCGAGCGTCCAGCATTTTTTCCGTCAAAAGCTGCAGAGAAGCACCCATCACTGCCAAAACGTTCGTTTATTTTGTCTTTTTGAAATCTTCGACGATAGCGACGCCAAGAGATTATCCGGATTGTTCAGTTCAGTTGGCACAGGACTGTAAATGGCTGATAAGAAAATCGAGCGTCCAGAATTTCTGTCGATGGAAAGCTTGAAAGGAGCGCCCACCACTGCCAGAGTTAGTTCATTCTTTACTGGTATTCTCGTCATGTGTGATGGCACGTCCGGTGTTTTCCAGGCCGTCCTTCGGTCGCAGAATTTGTAGCTGCGACTGAGAAAAACGGAAAGGGTTTCTCTTCACCGAACCGATGAGAGGTAAGCTATAGGAAATTAGTGCGTACATTCAAAACATGACATTTGGAACTACGCATTATATAACAGGATTTTTTTAAATCGTGGTAAAGATCATATAAATTCAAAATTACCAAACAAATGGACAATTCTGTCGACAGACGTTCTGTATATTCATGGAAAAAGTCTGGAAACAGCTCATACCACAAGGTATCTAAACCCCTTTTGAATGCACCTAATGATGTGCAAGCGATTAGTTCCTCAGGCAGCTTGTTCCAGAAGCTTACCACTCTTTCACTGAAAATGTGTTGCCTAAGATTCAGACGGCTGTGATTTTTTGCGAGCTTTAATGTATGTCCTCTAGTTGAAGGGTTGATCGCTCGAAAAAACAGGATTTGACAAACCTCGTCGCCTAAGCCTGTCAGGATTTTAAAAGTTTCTATAAGGTCACCCCGTAGATGCCGACACCGAAGGGAGAAGAGACTTAAAGAAGTTAGACGTTCTTCCTAGGGTTTACCAAACATACCTTCAACCATTTTGGTATCCAGGCCCTAGACTCTTCCTAGTAGTAATATCTTTTGGAAAAAAGGGGCTCCAGGCTTGCGCCTAGTATTCTAAATGAGGCCTGACAATCGCCGTATATAAAGGGATAAACACTTCCGACGTTCTACATGTCAGAACCGATTTAAGCCCAAAGAATTCTCCTCTAGCTCGTTGTGCAGCTGAGGCACACTGCGCAGCCCAGTTGAAGTCTATTGTTACGACTATAGCCAAATCCTTAACCCTCTGAATAGATTAAAAAGATCCGATTGTTATTCGCAGTTACTGTAATTCGGTCGACTGCTGCAGACAACAGATGACATTTACTATAGTTCAGAGGAAGATACCAATCCTGCGACCATTTAATGACTTTTTCAATATCTCTCAAAAAATCACCGTGATCACTGCATCCGGTGAATTTAACATCATCAGCAAACATGTAGCAGGGACATGACAACTGCGATGCAGATCATCGATGAAGATCAGAAAGAGCATGGGGCCTAATACTGAACCTTGTGGGACCCCCTGATAACTGTTACGAATTCAGAGCTAGTATCGCTTACACAGAGCTGGAAGGATCTGTTACGAAGAAAACTGGTTAACCAGTCGCAAACTTACCAGATATGCCTTTGGCAGCGAGCGTCATCCCTAGGAACCGGTGACTAACCGAGTCGAACGCCCTACTAAAGTCTAAGTAAAAGGCTTCTACCCGTTCGACTTCAACTAGTGTCTTGGAAACTCTATTTAAAAAGCATAAAAGCTTTGAGAGACACGAGCTTCTTTTAAGAAAGCCATGTTGAACCATGCTTAATGATGAATTGTGCATAAGGTGGCTGCACAACCGATCCCTGATGAGTCTCTCAAAGGCTTTACATAAAACGCTAGTCAAGCTTACAGGTCGGAAATTCTTAACTATATTTGCGCATCCTCCCGTTGGAATAGGTACGACAATTACTTTATTCCAGTCATCTGGTAGGATGCCTTTGCAGAGCGATTCGTTTTATAACTCACATAGAGGCTCTGCTAGTACTTTAGTTATTCCCTTTACAATTTTAGGATGCACATCGTCAGGTCCGGCGGATTTATTTCCGTCTAGATTCTTTAGGACGGCAACAGATCTGTATCACATTGTGCAAATATATATTAGCATATTAGCATATTTAGCATAGAGAGGCACTCATTTTCCGCACTGAAAGTTGGGACTGAGTGAACCGCATCACCGCCATCCATTCTATGTACGCTTTGAAAATAATCCAGCAAAGCTGCATCTTCGTGGTCTGAGTCACTACAACTCATCCACGATTCATCCTCTAAAGGACGAAGCACGACAGTGGCGCACATCAATGTTGGAGAATAATTCTCCTGTGTTAGCGTCATCGCCACACTGTTGTCCTTTCCTGAGCTTCGACTCTGGAGCGAATTTGGTGAACTACGAGTAACAGCTAACTTTGACTTTCTAGCTCTTATTGGGCTAGAAGTATTCAGGTGTGCCGGGGTGTCAGGTTGCACGATGCATTTTCCCTCGACGCAGTTAAGTTTCTCTGCTTTCGAAAGGAAGTAGTGGCGATCACATTGCTTTGTGAATTCAACTACGATTGGCCGCGGCGATCTGGTAGATGCGTCATTTGGGCCACCCATCAATTTTCCGACCCTGTGAACTCGCTTCAGCGGAGTAGTTTGTCTCATGCTTGAAGCACGGAGTAGGTCGATAACATTTCTCCAATCGCTGTCCTTACGAGCCTTTGATTCTCGGATAAAAGGCTCAACCTGCGTTAAAATCAGGACATTTTTAGTCCGTGTTGAGCTAACTTGGTTTCTGGCTTGCAGCTCAGCAACCAATTTTCATAAATGGTGGACTTTCCGAGCTAAAGCGCGAACGTCCTTAGTCGGGCTAATGTGAACACCCCTATTTTCTTTAACTTTTTTCCATGAAGCCTTTGGAGGACAGGAGGATGGCGATGATTTCGCCTTCTGTGTTCTCAAAGGTATGCTGGCTGGAGGTAGACGGGACCACTGACCTAGCTACTTCAGCAAACGTTTTGGGTTTCAGAGATGGACGTGGAGAACGCTTACGTTCCTCGAGACGCAGGACAATAAAGGTCTTGAAGACTTAAAATATTGGCCTTAATAGCTGACCATTTACTTTCGATGTCATTGGTTTCAGAGAAACAGTCACGTCGCGAAGCGGAAAGCTTTACGGCATTCCAGTCAACTCGATTTAGATTACGCCTGTATTTGACTGATGGCTTATGAAAACAGAGAAATGCCTGGAAAATTATGGTGACATGTTCACTTTTCCCCAAGGGTGAATCGTAAAAGAGGTTTTGGACATTTTCAGGACATTTAGACAAAAGTAGGCCCAGTGTAGATGGTGAATGTCCATCTCTGTACCTAGTTTTCTCACTTACGTGCTGATGAAGCGCACTGGAGTGCATCCAATCGAGATATACCTGGGAAATTCTATCAGAGGTCGTCCGAGTGTCCCAATCAATACCCGGTAGGTATTAAATAGACTCATATGGCAGTTATGAGCAACCTGGTAATAAGTTCCTTAATTTTCTGGTCCACCTCTTCAGGAGCGCTGGGTGCCCTGTATAAGCAGCCTAACGCAGAAGAGAGCTTACCATCTGTGACGATGGTCGAGACCAGCTGGATGCCAAGGGTGGCCATTTTGATGCCAGTGTTTTGGTATTTAGTACCATGTTGTAGTAGTATTATAGCCCTTTCTCCGCGTCTACCATCTGGTCTCTCGGATCTGATGGCTGTACATGTCGAAAGAAGATCAACTGGAATAATGTCTGTATCTTGAAGCCAGGTCTCTGATACACCTAGGATCCTAGATTTACTATTTGAGTCTTTCTGCATTAATTCCAGCCATTTACTACGCATGCTGCAAGCATTTGTGTATAGTATGCTCACAGCATTTCGATGTACCACGCTTAATTTCGGAGAACCCTCGGGCGCAAAACCCGAGGTACTACCAGGTTTTTCGCATGTCCAAATTAGTGCTGTGTGCAGAATCTGCGTGGCTGGAAGGTTGTGGCGTAGAGGATCTTAATGCAGAAGCGTTGAGCGCATACGAAGTGAGGCTTTCGTTTGCTACATCACAACTTAGCCAAGATTCGTCCCCAATATTTTCTACGAGCACTTGAGCATTCTTGATTGAAATATCCGCTGTTGCGGAGTTATTCCATCTGCGTTTATCTTGGATACTCTTCGGTTTTGCTAATTTGCTACTCGAACGCTGGAACGCAAAATAATTTGCTGAAACTGGGCGGCTATCTGTCACCAATCTATGCAAACCATTTGTATTGGTAAGTATTTGGTCGCATTTAGAGAGAAACAGGTCTCTGTCCCTCTGGTTACTGAATTCCACCAAGATTGGCCTTGCTTGGTTTTCTTTCTTATACAGACCGATTCTATGTACCCGAACTATCTGGAGATTGGGTTTAAGTTCTGCTAGACGCAATAAATTTTGTACGCATTGGCGATCTAAGCTGCGTCGTCATTTAGCATTTTGTATAAAAGGCTCTTGTTCATTTTGTATCAGAATATTTCTGGTCCTAGTTTTCAAACTTTTCTCAGAAAAAGCGCCTTTTTTGCAACGCGCACAATTCGCTGCGGATTGAAGCTTATTGCAAATTAATTGACGCTAAATTGCCGAGACGCAGCACGGTTTTCTTACTTGTTGGTGAGCGCGGTACCTTTTGAGGTGCCTTTCGCTTCTTCTTACGCTGACTAACAACATAGTTGTTTGTTTTCCCCTATTTCCTTCCGCAGATTATCGTACACCTGCTGGCTTATACAAGATTGGTTTGGACGAGGCCGCAACTTGCGCTTATTAAATTTGGGTTGGTTCCTGCAGAGTTGCAAGTAACTAGGAAACTTGCTTACGGTAAGCCTCCCTTGCAACTTCTTTGCACTCTATGCAGACCCATTTGAACCATGTATGGGCTGCATACACGGTGTAATGGCCCTTTGGTATACTAGACCACTTCTGGTGCGCGCAACGCCCGCAGCTACAACACTCAATACCTTTGGCTACATGCTCATCACAGCCAGCCTTTAAGCATGGGAAAGTAATGTGAGCAATGAAGCATTTATGTTCTTTTTCAGTTTTCTAAACCAACCATCACGAAAAAGTTCAGTTCAGTTCAGTTTGCACAGGACAGTATGTATCTAACGATCCAATCGAGCGTCCAGAATTTCCGTCTGTGGAAAGCTTCTAAGGAGTGCCCACCACTGCCAAAGTTGGTTCATTTTTCGCTGGTATCCTCGTCGTATGCGAAGGTACGTCCAATGTTTTCCAAGCCGTCCTTTGGTCCCAGAATTTGTAGCTGCGACTGAGAAAAACGGAAAGGGTTTCTCTTCAACAAACCGGTGAGAGGTTAGCTATGGAAAATTAGTGCGTACATTTGAAACATGACATTTAAAACGAGGCATTATATAACAGGATTTTTTTAAATTGTGGTCGAGACCATATAATTTCAAAATGAACAAAAAATGGACAATTCTTACGACAGACAACCTGTATATTCACGGGAAAAATTGGGGAAAAGCCCAAGCCACAATGCATCTTACCCCTTTTGAATGCACTTTTGATATGCAAGCTATTAGTTCCTCAGGCAGCTTGTTCCAGAAGCTTACCACTCTCTCACTGAATAAGTGTTGCTCAAGATTCAGACGGCTGTGATTTTTCGCGAGCTTCAATATATGTCCTCTAGTTGAGAGGTTGATCGCTCGAGATAACAGGATTTGACAGCCCTCATCGCCTAAGCCTTTCAGGATTTTGAAAGTTTCTATGAGGTCACCCCGTAGACGCCGACGCCGAAGGGAGAACAGACCTAAAGAAATAAGACGTTTTTCGTAGGGTTTCCCAAACATACCTTCAACCATCTTGGTAGCCGGTCGTTAGACTCTTTTTAATAGTAATATGTCCTTTTGAAAGAAAAGGCTCCAGGCTTGCACGCAGTATTCTAAATGCGGCCTGACAATTGCCGTATATAAAGGGATAAACACTTCCGGCGTTCTACATGTCAGAACGGATTTAAGCCTAAAGAGTTCTCCTCTAGCTCGTTGTGCAGCGGTGGCACACTGCGCAGCCCATTTGAAGTCCGCTGTTACGACTATATCCAAATCCTTAATCCTCTGAATAGATTAAAAGTCGATCCTACCGTTATTCGCAGTTACTGTAATTCTGTCGACTGCTGCAGACAACAGATGACAT